>SKCR01033480.1:0-62852 GCA_019454045.1 Zanthoxylum bungeanum | reverse complement strand
CAATAAGTAAATTGAAAAGGCAAACTCTCTCCTCTTCTTCTCCTCTCTTCTCTCACGCCATTTCTGGTTTTCAAGGGGCAGTGAACTGCCGAAGAGAACAAAAGGAAATGGAGGGAAGCAAGTGTGTTTTGTGGCAAAACAAGAGTGCTAGCACACTCCGGGATCATGCCAAGGTGATAAGGGAAGTATACCCATGAGCAAGGAACGTTTTGATGAAGCTTGGAGCTCGTTTTTCTTGATCAAAATGGAGCAAAACAGAAGCACAAACTGCTGCAGTGGGCGCACATGAGCAGTGGGCAGTGAGCAAAATTTCAGTTCGTTTTTGTTGCCAAATCGTCTCTCAACCGCTCGATGTAAGTATTCCGCACTAAATCGTTGTATTGCTTATGATTCATGCTTGAGTTTTGATCTTGGGACCTCTAGAAACTCCAACAGGGCCCACATGACACATGTCATTATATGCATTATTTAATTGTTAATACATTGCATGGTGATAGTGTACAATACACTCAATGGTTTTGCTTGGAGTTTGAGTGTTTGACACTCTAAGCCATTGCATGATTTGTGTCATAAGTTTATTATTAATTTAATAAATATTATGGCATAAATATAAATTGATTTTTGTAACAAAGATCAATACAACTCTCCTCTCTCTCTCACAATGCCGTGACTTCCATTAGGGCAAAGAAGATTTGATTTTCTTTTCTCCATTTGCTAGCACATTGAAGGATCAAATGAGGTGATAGGGAAACCATCAAAGAGCTTGGAATACACAAAGCTTGGAGCTTCAACTCTTCTTCCTCCCTTGGCCGAAACTTGAAGCTTGGAGATTCAAAGATTTTCTTCATCACTTCTCATCACAAAAGCTTTGTAACTATGATTCCGCCATACTTCATCTTTTAATATATATTCATTGTTGTATTTCATATGCTTAATCTTTCCTTGGGACATATAATAGAAACCAACACATTATACATTGCAAACTTCAAAAGATATATTAAATACTGGAGTTAATAAACGTAGTTTACCTGTAATTAATAATACTGAACTTTGGCATATGAGACTTGGTCACATTGGCGTTAAACGCCTTACCAATTGGTTAGGAATGGTTTGATATCAGATCTTACCATTGAATCCTATCCAACTTGTGAATCCTGTATTCAGGGTAAGATGACCAAAGCCCCATTTTCTGGTGTTGGACACCGCGCCACTAACTTACTGGAACTCGTACATTCTGATGTATGTGGTCCACTAAGTCAAACTGCTCACAGTGGTTATTCGTACTTCGTTACCTTTACCGATGATTTATCACGGTACGGTTATGTGTATTTGATGCGACCATAAATCGGAAACCTTTGAAAAGTTCAAAGAGTTCCGAAATGAAGTAGGAAAAACAAACTGGTAAATATATTAAATGCCTTCGATCAGATCGAGGCGGTGAATGAATATGAGTGGTGAGTTCATGGATTATATGAAGGAGAATGGGATTCTCGCTCAATATACTCCTCCAGGTACCACCACAGCACAATAGTGTATCTGAAAGGAGAAATCGGACTTTATTGGATATGGTCCGATCGATGTTGAGTTTCACAGATTTGCCCTATTACTTATGGGGTTACTCTCTCTTAACAGCCGCACATCTTTTGAATAAGATTCCTTCAAAGGCTGTTCCTACGACACCGTATCAGATATGGTTCGGTAGGAGACCAAATCTTAATTATATTAAGGTTTGGGGTTGTCCTGCCTATGTCAGGGTGACTCAGCAAGATAAGCTTTCACCTCGAGGGCAAAAGTTTAGGTTTGTTGGATATCCTTCGAATACGAGGGGATATCTGTTCTATGATACCGAGCATCGAAATGTGTTCGTAGCTCGCTTCGCAAAATTTCTAGAAGTAGAATTTTTGTCAGAAGGTGGTAATCATAGACAGGTTGAGCTTGATGAAGTCCAACCTGAAAACAACGAACCAACGGAGGAACCTATAGTTCAAGTAGATGAAGGACCTTCAACACACACACTTCGTAGGTCGGAAAGGGTATCTAGACCTCCTGAACGCTTGTATTTGATACAAGAAAAGAGTTTGGATGTTCTCTTAGTTGAAGAGACAGATCCTTTCACCAATAGAGAATCGATGTTGGACATCGACTCCGTGAAATGGAAAAGTGCCATGAAATCCGAGATAGACTCAATGCATGAAAATCAAGTTTGGGACTTGATTCTGCTTCCCGAAGGAATTTTTCCTAACGGTTGTAAATGGGTTTACAAGAGGAAGCGCGAGCCTGATGGTAAGGTTGAAACTTACAAGGCCCAACTGGTAGCAAAAGGTTACACGCAGCGACCTGGCATCGACTACGATGAAACTTTTTCACCAGTTGCAATGCATAAGTCTATTCGGATTTTGATTTCTATAGCTGCGTATCATGATTACGAGATTTGGCAAATGGATGTCAAAATAGCTTTTCTAAATGGATTTCTTGATGAAGAAATCTATATGGAACAGCCGGAAGGTTTTGCGTCCAGCGAAAACTCGGGCATGGTGTGTAAGCTTAAGAAGTCCATTTATGGACTTAAACAAGCTTCACGAAGCTGGAATCTTAGATTCGACGAGATTATTAGATCGTCTGGTTTTCTCAAGAATTCGTAAGAATCCTATGTGTATCAGAAGGCCAGTGGGAGCATGGTCGTATTTTTAGTCCTATATGTTGATGACATCCTAATCATTGGGAATGATTTAGGTATGTTACAAAGCGTTAAAGCGTACCTCTGTAAGAATTTCTCCATGAAGGACCTGGGAGAAGCTTCATATGTTTTAGGGATAAAACTCTATAGAGATAGACAAATGAGGCTGATTGGGTTATCCCAATCAACGTACGTAGATAAGATCTTGGAACGGTATAACTTTGGTAACTGTAAGACAGCAAACATACCGTTCAGACATGGGATTCATCTTTCCAAGAAGATGTGTCCACAAACAGAAGATGAGAAGGTTAGAATGTCTAACCAACCTTATGCTTCATGTTTGGGTAGCATAATGTATGCCATGTTATGTACGAGGCCTGATATCAGTTTCGCTGTTAGCGTAACTAGTCGATATCAGTCTAATCCAGGTAATGCCCATTGGATGGCCATTAAACATATCCTAAAGTATTTTAAAGGTACTAAGGATAAGTTAATAGTTTATGGAGGAAACGAACTGCAGGTTAATGGGTATACAGACTCTGATTTCCAATCGGATCCCGATGATAGAAAGTCTACATCTGGATTTGTCTTTACCCTTAACGGAGGTACAGTTTGTTGGAAGAGTTCCAAACAGGGATCGACAGCTGATTCCACCACTGAGGCGGAATATATTGCAGCTTCTGAAGCTGCAAAAGAGGCTGTGTGGATAAAGAACTTTATCACAGAATTGGGAGTTGTCCCAAGTATCGAGAATGCGATTCTGTTATACTGTGATAATACTGGAGCCATTGCGCAAGCAGAGGAACCGAGGGCGCATCAGAAGTCAAAGCATGTGGAACGCAAGTACCACATCAATCGAGAGATCGTGTCGCGAGGGGATATTGTTGTGTGCAAGGTACCGAGTGAAGACAATGTAGCAGACCCGCTGACGAAGGCCATACCTCCGAAGCTGTTTGATAAACACGTGAAGTCGATGGGTATTAGATACAATCGATATTGGCACTAGAGAAAGTGGGAGATTTTGTTGGGGTTGGTGCTCAGAGCGCCAATTCCCGGTTGTATTTCTGTTAAATACTTATGTAAAACATTATTATTATGAATAATATATGCAGTTTCTATAATATAATCTATCTTACTATATGGTAAAGACGTAATGACCCTAGAATGATTAGTCATGATACAGTTGCAAAAGCGTCGCAACGGACATTGAGTTGTATCATGACGTTGTCATTCTCAGACAGTTCCTGGTCAAGGTTTACACTACTTGGTCAGTATAGTAAACTCGTTGAGACCGGTACATGTCGTATACTGGAATATATGATTCCAATGGTTTCTCAATGAACCATTAGTCTTGGAGACTAGTATAGACGTGTAGGTGTTTATAGCGGATAAACACTGAACGACTCACCGAAGATTCTTAATGGATGGTACACCAGCGTCAATAAGAATCTTCTGAGTTGAGTAGCACTTGTGATTCTTAGACTTGAGATGCCATTGTGGGAACATGAGACATCTTCTATACTTAGACGGCAGTCACGTCACCGATCTATTTAGATCAGACCTCCGTCTGTTCGTTGGGTGTAGACAGATCCTCAGGGTGTCCTATGTGCATCAAGATAGGATCCGTCAGTTCTGTGTATCAGAGCATAGGTAGTCCATATGATTAGCAATCAGATAAAACCATGGGCCCGTGGTAAAGTTTAGAAGCTAGTTCTAAACATTCTTTTGAGATTGCTAATAGAATAGTCGACTGGATAATCCCGATAGAGATTTGACGTTTACATCTATATCTCTGGGATTTATCCGGATACCTGTGACGGAGGAATTATACATTTTCCATGACCTCGACCTGTATGGTTCAGCGTGATTATCCGTGATTGTCATAATCTACGGGTAGATAGATTATGGACACGAAATTTGATTTCGTGACGGATATACCTGAATCTAGAGAGTCTCAATAATGAAACATACTCATAGAGCACTAGAGCAACATTAATAAATAATATTGATTATTTATAAATTCGTTTAAAGGTTAAACGCAAGATACGTGCTAAAAGGACTAGATAGTCATTTGCCTAATTATTGTGTATTTACATTTAATACTTGATTAATTTAAATACACATTAATTAATAGTCAAAATGAGTTATTTGACTTATATCCTAAATGAATATATGTTTTTAATATTTAATGTAAATATTATATATATATTTAATATATTTGTATTTGATTAATTAATTAATTATTTAATTGTTAAATGATTAAAGTAATTAAAATATAAATCTCTTACATTAGGATATATGAAGTAAATGACATTAGTTGCAATTGTTGACTTTAATAAAATATCTAATAAAGTTGTTTTTGATATTTATGCAAGTTGATTAAATGATAATTGAAATGAAATTGAAATTACAATTTCTTGTATTTGCCTTTGATTTTCGGCCAAGGTGAAAATGTTACAAGTATATATTGTTTTTCATTTCATTTAATTGTTTACCTAATACACTTTACAAGAAACACCATTAAAGAAAACAAAGAAAGCAAGTGAAGAAGAAAAGGAAAAACTCAAAGAAAAGCTTGGATTTTGTAAGTTTTTCAAACTTACTATTAGAAAGGAATTTGTTCCTTAGGATCTAGGCAACATCTTGTGATGTTCTTAAGTTATTCTTTTCATTATTTCTTGTGTTTTTGATGATGGAAATTTGGTTGAAAGTGTTGAGCATGTGTGATGAAGAAAGCTTGTAACTATTGTAGTTATAACTATTCTTTTAAGGTTTTTGGAAACCATGTTGCTAATCTAGAGTTATTGACCCACTCTTAAATGACCTAGATTTGATCTTGAGTTGTTTCATTGTGTTGAGACTTGGATTGGATAGAAGAATGATGATTGAAGTAATTGATTTAATGTATTTGGTCTAATTTGTCCAATTTGTGAAAATTGAAAAATTAGGGTTCATGACTAATTCCAAATTTGGGGGTTTTCATATATGTTGTGTATTTATGTGTGTATATGATGCATATAAAGTTTCATATTGATTGGATATCATTTGGATGTGTCTTGAAGCATGAAAGTGCGAAATGCACAAAATGGAACCTAAATGGTGCTCTCGGCCAAGACTTGGTTTTTGGGGATTTTGGTTGCTTTGGTGTTTTGATGTTTTGAACATCATAAGTTCATCTTGGAAATGATTTAGAATCATTCAAAATTGATTAGATCAATTTCGGACTATAATGGACAAAAATACAAAGCAAGGGTAATTTGGTAAATTCACTTAAATATGATTTATTGAATATTATTTCATAATTTGATTATTGGAATATTAAATAATCTTGTTAGTGGCCAATTAACAAGACGCATTAGGCTTAAGACTTAATAAGTAAACCTTTAAATTACGCAAACTATAAAATAGCTCCTTATAAACCGGTGATATTAAAAGTCATCACAACCCCAGATAACTAACTTAGTTACGACACATAACTAGGGCTTTAAAAGACATAAAGTAAAAATACTGAAAAGTAATTGCGGTAAAGTAAAATTTGAAAAGTAAATTGCAATAAAATACTAAGGTAAAAGGATCAACTTTTACTACTACTAATTTAGATATCTCCCTTAATATAATATATTAACTTGTGATTATTTTACCAACCAGCCATATAGGCGGTAACATGATTAAGTCAAATTAAGTCCAACTAGCCATAAAGGCGGAACTGAAATAAACCTGCCATATAGGCGGTAAGAAAATTTAATTACCAACCGACCAATCTGGCGGTATCCTTGATTAGTCACGTTTAAACAAAATTAAAATGAATTACCAACCGACCAATATGGCGGTATCCTTTTTAAGTCAAATTTTAAATAGTGAATATATTATATTAAAGGGATATTAATCTAAATAGCAATAGTAAAAGAATTACCTTTCACCCTAGCAGGGGGAAGTTACCTCCTCATGATAAATAGTAAAAACTGTAAAAATAAAGAAAGTAAATTACTATTATTACATAACGTAATTAAAATTAATTACAATACTAAATTTTAAAGAAACTAATAATAGAACTCCCTATTTACATCAGAGAATTTAGAGAGAATGGTACCTCTAAAATTGAAACATCGAGCTAAATTTATAGGCCTCGGTAGGCCATGGGCGTCGCGACGCCAAGCCAGCGTCGCGCGTTGATCACTAACACGTGTTGGCTTGGCTTCGCGAGATCGTGACACGTGTCACTCTTATGTCGGCAGTTGAATTATTGATGTCGACAACATGTGATGGCGACACGTGTCCAGGCGCATGTTACCGTGATCCGTTGAGATTTTGACACGTGGCAGGGTGTATTTTAGCGTAGATGGTGATTGTCGGCATATTAGTGTTGGAAAATTATGGCCCATAGCATCACTATTTGTACAGATCATGGTGTTGTTGTACAAATTAACTATGTGACAAAGGAAATTGCTCTTTTATCATTTGTAATTAGATTACCAAGAAGTATAAATGATAGAAGGTCCATATGATTAGTTCCGGATTGAGATGATATGAGACAGTATCAATCCACGTAGGTTTAAACATTAAATATCCTTAGTCAGAGTATTATCGAGATTGGACATCGATAATGCGTAAAAGACTTGTATTACACTTGTGTGCATTGTGGGGGCACAACGGCATAGTTCTCATATATTTGGGTATAAGATACTTATGCAAGTGTAATAGGAGGTTGTGTTTACCGATGGTACGGGAACAGCTTCTCTCTGGATAGACCCCTCGGAATTCCATTGGTAGTATAAATATGTGTCTATGGAAGTCCGAATCAGGTTAGGTGTATTTGGTCTTAACCTGAGACTTGCACCGCTAATACTTACGACAATCAATATACTTTGGTTTTGGTCGTCCAGGGCTTTAACAGGTTCTGTGTAAGCCTCTTCTGGGTATATTGAGAATCGTAGTGTATTTGGTGTGATGTCGAGATGGAAGTATCACTCCAGTCATATTGGAGAATATGATCACGTAGGATACGGAACTGGTGCTCTTTTATGCTGCAGCTATCGGGATATTATGACTAGGTCATGTTTATCCGATTATAGAGACTAGTTACCAGAAATTTGATATTTGCTTCGTACGGGGCAGACACAATTCTAGCCCCAGGCCTTGCACGTGACATCCAATACTGGATCGAAATACGCAATACTACGTATACTACGCCTGATATAGATCATTTATTCCTATAAGTATATTTCTGGAGAATTGGGTAGGCATGGTGCTTTGCTAGAAGCCAACCATGTCTTGTAAATTGGTAAAAATGTAGTACTAGATACGTATGTATTCGGATAATCCGACGACCGGATTTACTGCCAACATATCCGGGGATCTCATGGGTCGCTTCGCGAAGATTCACCGATGACGAATGACTCGCACTTTATTAATCTGGGATTAATTAAAAGAGAGAGAAAATTAATCTAGGATTAATTTCGGAGATATTTTATCTGGTATAAAATATTATTTAAAAGAGAGAGAACGATTAATTTGGAATTAATCGATAAAATAATATATTCGATATATTATACGAAATTGGATTTCGAAGCGGAATTAAAATTAGATTTTAATTCGGGCAAACGAGTTAATTTAGAATTAATTCGTCAGCGACGTGAATAGTAATTTTGCTAGGCAAAATTATTTATTAAATTAGATTTAATTACGTCGCAACGGAAAATTCGTTAATTCGGAATTAGCGAACCCGAGCCCGGGAGTGTTTTCGGGCCCACTCGCATTTCGAATTCAAGTGCGGCCCATAAGTCACATCAAGCGTCACATCACTCGTCATTCAAGTGATGGATGTCTTGTCACTTTGAGTGATTGACAACCAGTCACTATTCATTGATTGATGTAAGTGGTTGTATGGCTTTAATGCTTGTACTTTTGGAATTTGAATTTTTGTATTAGGTTTTTGGAAAACCAAATACACAAACTAATCTCATCTTCCTCACTTCTTCTCTCTCTCTCACGGCCAAGGGCCAAGTTTTCTTCTTTCTCCATTTTCTTGGCAAGGCCGAAAATAGCAAGTAGGAATGGGAAAATTTATGGCAAATTTTTTCAATGCTAGCACATGAAGGGTCATCCGAAGGTGATAGGGAAACCAACTTGTGAGCATGGAATCACCATTTGCAAAGCTTGGAGCTTGGAGCATCAATGGAGAACATGACCGAAAATGGAGGAGCACAATTTTGGGCCATTGCCGAGAGCTCAATGAGCCAAGAAGTTTTGTTGTTCCTCGCATCGCATAACCGATCAATGTAAGTATGATTCCGCCATGCTTCTTTGTTGTATTCGCACATGATTTCTTGCTTGAAATTGATCTTGGGACTATAGTAGAAACCCAACAATTAGGATGATGACACGTGGCAGGCGCATTTTAGCAGATCGGCTGTGATGTTGACACGTGGCACGACGCACGTTAGCAAAGTCAACTTTTCAGAATCTGACACGTAGACCCGGCGCACGATAGCAAGGACTCGGCGCATGTTAGGGGTCGCGACGCGCCAAAATTACCAAAATGCCCTTTTTTCCAAATTTCACTGTTTTGGTCCAAATCACCTCCAGAATGTCCTGAAACTTTATTTATCTACAAAATAACACAAAACACATCAAAATATTCACAAAACTCAAGAAACTATACAAATTATTAGGTTAAATGAGTGGGAAATAGTGATATAATTACCACTCATCACTCGGCCACGTTCAAACCTTGTTCAAAATAGGTCGGTCGAGTCAGTTTTGGCAATAAAATAACCTTCATCGTTTTGTGCCCGTGGACTTAGCTGGATTCATTCCGCCGAACCACGTTAAAACTCTCTTAACAACCTTTACGATTTTTCTTACTTTTTACTAAGTTTATTTTTTTTCAGTCTCCCCATAACCAAACAAATTCAAGGTTGATGGAAGTTTTTCTCAGGGGAGCTATCCCGAAACCGCCCCTGGGATGAAAATCAGCCGTCAATAGTTGGCGCCGTCTGTGGGGAAAGAACAAGAAGCAGCTCACGTAGTAAGACGATGGTAGAAGGTAGAAACCGTAGGTTGGTGGATAGTTCAACAGCAGAATGGATTAATGGGGAAAGAAATAGGAAGAATCAGATCAGAACGAGAGGAATAATGGGTTCGTATGAAAAATGTATGACAACAACAGAAGCGTTTCCTTTTTTGAGTTGTGTAATGGAATGTAAAGGGGTTAGCCGACGGCCACCCATCCGGGTTAAGTTGTGGAATGAAATGTAATGTTGTGGATGGGTGACGTCCATTGGCAGCAGCTGAACAAGTTCCTCTGTGGTAAGGTGATGCGCCTGCTCAGCTTACCAATCTTCAGTTTCGCAGGTTACTTGTACTGAAGGATCGGTCGGGGAACTAGTCAGCCAAGGGCAAGGGGAAGTCCATCAGGCCAGTCCTCAATTAGTGTGGTGGTCTTCCCCGAATGAGAAGAAAAGAGAAAAAGCCCGCAAAAAAAAACCACAAGAAGCACAGACTGAAGACCTTGGCTAGGCTTCCATACTTTCTCGGGATATGCAAGATCATGCGAACATGCATTGTTAAAGGATGCCTATGGAGAGCTCGGTGCCAGGGGACCTTGTCGGTATGTTCTGGAAGGAGGATCAGACAATATGGACATGAAGAAGCCGAGACTCGAGAACCAGCCTGAGTGTGAAGTTTACAACTACGGCATATGCATCGGGGGTTCTCGGAGTCAAGCTCAGACTAAAAGACGTGGTCGGACTGCAAAGCAAGAACCAAAAGAAAGCATTGTAAAAACCTCTTTTAAAATATCCCGCAAAGAGTTGTAAGAAGGGCAGCAGGTCCTTTGAATATGAATAAAACTCTACTTTTCTTTAAGAAACTTGTCTATCTTACTTGTTTGTTAAATGAATGCGAAAGCTTTTTTCAATATTCTTGGGATGTACTCGATGCGAATGGGTGATCGGTAACTGGGAAGGGCACCAAGCCCGTGGCACGCCAATCCTGGGTGTCATTATCAAACCCCCAAGTGTTAGTGTTCTGACCTGGTTCCTTTCACCTTCGAGGATCCAGAACGCATCAAGAGATGAGGCGCATGTGGGAAACACGCGAACCCCTCGCGGCACGCCAATCCCGGGTGTCATTATCAACGTGGCCGGAGCGTTACTACCACATGGCTCACATTTTTTAGGGATAGCTCGGGTAAACCGGACCTAGGGACGTTCTTCCCCCTACGAGTCGGCTGGTGAGTCCCTTTGAGTACCATCAGACCAACTGGCTCGTGTTTGGCCGAATGGTGCCCTTGATTACAGGAGTCTTGGGTAAACCGGACCTAGGGAAATTTCTCCCCCTACGGGTCGGCTGGTGAGTCCCGTCGAATACTATCAGACCACCTGGCTCGGGTTTGGCTGAATGGCGCCCTTGATTACAGGAGTCTCGGGTAAACCGGACCTAGGGACGTTTCTCCCCTTATGGGTCGGCTAGTGAGTCCCGTCAAATATCATCAGACCACCTGGCTCGGGTTTGGCCGAAAGGCGCCATTGATTATAGGAGTCTCGGGTAAACCGGACCTATGGACGTTTCTCCCCCTACGAGTCAGCTGGTGAGTCCCGTTGAGTACCATCAGACCACCTGGCTCGAGTTTGGCCGAATGGCGCCCTTGATTACATGAGTCTCGGGTAAACCAGACCTAGGGAGGGTTTTACCCCTATGAGTCAGCTGGTGAGTCTCGTGGATAACCACCCATGGAGGGCACACACGGGGTGTCCATGTCCTCCGTGGGGATTTACCTGACCGCCCGGATCGGCGTATCCGTAGCCTGGTTAGCCGTGACATTGAATTGTAAGGTTTAGAATTGTGTTTTGGAGGCCTCGGGTAGGACGCTGCCTCGGGGCATCCGAGTTGCTATTTTTGCTTATGATTTTTGCATGGGGTATGTGCCAAGTCACCTCCATTTTTTATTATTAACTTTACTTTGTTCTGATTTTTTGATTTTCGTTGGTCTGGCAAGGGGACGCCCGCGCCAGGACTCGTAGAGCCTCAGAGGTTGAAAATCTTCTCTCGAGTACGTCTCAAACGTTCCATTAGTTCAGGGCCGGATTCGTTTCCCTGAGACTATTATGTTCCATCAGTTCAGGGCCGGATTCATTCCGCCGAAACTATTATGTTCCACCCGCTCGGGGCGGGATTCATTCCGCCGATGCAAATGTTCCACCAGCTCAGGGCTGGATTCGTTCCGCCATGTCTGTTAAGTTCCACCTACTCGGGGCTGGATTCGTTCCGCCGATGCAAATATTCCACTAGTTCGGGACTGGATTTGTTCCGCCGAATCTGCTATGTTCCACCCGCTTGAGACTGGATTCGTTCCGCCGATGTAAATGTTCCACCAGTTTGGGGCCGGATTCATTCCGCCGAGACTATTATGTTCCACCCGCTCAGGGCTGGATTCGTTCCACCGATGCAAATGTTCCACCAGCTCGGGGTCGGATTAGTTTCACCGTGTCTGTTAAGTTCCACCCGCTCGGGGCTGGATTCGTTCCACCGATGTAAATGTTCCACCAGTTCGGGGCTGGATTCGTTCCGCCAAATCTGTTATATTCCACCCACTCGGGGCTGGATTTGTTCCGCCGATGCTCTGCTCCATTAGGTCAGGGTTGGGGTGAATCCCACCGAGTCTATTTCATTGGCCTGGGGACGTAACATTCCCCCAGAGCCAAGTGTTCTTCCTAGCTCGGGGTTGGGGTGAATCCCACTGAGTCTATTTAATTGGCCTGGGGACGTAACATTCCCCCAAAGCCAAATGTTCTCCTTAGCTCGGGGTTGGGGTGAATCCCACCGAGTCTATTTCTTTGATCTTTGGACGCAACATCCCCCAATAGCCAAATGTTCTTCTCACCTCATGGTCAGGTTACATCCCACCGAACGCATTTGATCTCGGCTCGGGGACATATTGTTACTGTTGGATAATATGACCCATAGCGTCACTATTTGTACAGATCACGGTGTTGCTGTACAAATTAACTATGTGACAAAGAAATTGCACTCTCATCATTTGTGATTAGATCACCATAGATGTATAAATGAAGAGAGGTCCATATGATTAGTTCCTGGATTGAGATGATATGAGACAGTATCAATCCCCGAAGGATTAATCATTAAATATCCCTAGCCGAAGTATTATCGAGACTGGACATCGATAATGCGGAATAGGCTAGTATTGCACTTGTGCGCGTTGTGAGGGCACAACGGCATAGTTCTCATATATATAAGTATTGGATACTTATGCAAGTGCAATAGGAGGTCGTGTTTCACCGATGGTACGGGAAACAGCTTCGCTCTGGATAGACCCCTCGGAATCCCATTGGTATTATGACTATGTGTCTATGGGAGGCCGAATCGAGGTAGGTGTGTATAGTCTTAACCTGAGACTTGCATCGCTAATACTTGCGATAATCGGTAAACTCTGGTCTTGGTGGTACAGGGCTTTAACCGGTTCTGGGTACACCGCTTCTGGGTTTATCAGGGAGTCGTAGTGTATTGGGTGTGATGTCGAGACGGAAGTGTCACTTCAGTCATATTGGAGTAGTAGATGTCACGCAGGATATGGTACTAGTGCTCTTGAGTGTTGCGCAACCAATCGGGATATTGTGACCAGGTCATGTATATCCGATTATAGAGACTATGTTACCAAACATCCGACATGTGTTTCGGACGGGGCAGACACTTATCCAGCCCCAGCCCTAGCACGTGATTATCCGATACTGGGCCGATATACACAATACTACGGTATACTACGCTTGATACAGATCTATATATCCTGTAAGAATATTTCTGGAGAATTGGGTAGGCATGGCGTTTTGCTAGAGGCTAACCTTGTCTTGTAAATCGGTATAAACGTAGTACGAGGTACTTACGTGTTCGGATAGTCCGACGACCGTATTTACTGCCAACATATCCGGAGATCTCATGGGTCGGTTCCCGAAGATTCACCGATGACGTATTACTCGCACTTTGATTAATCTGGGATAATTAGAAGAGAGAGATAGAATTAATCTGGGATTAATTCGGAGACATAGAATTAATCTGGGATTAATTCGATGAGAGAGAAAATTAATCTGGGATTAATTGCGGATATATTTTATCTGGGATAAAATATTATTTAAAGAGAGAGAACGATTAATTTGGAATTAATCGATAAAATTAATATATTCGATATATTAATCGAAATTGGATTTCGACGCGGAATTAAAATTAGATTTTAATTCGGGCGAACGAATTAATTTAGAATTAATTCGTTAGCGACGTGAATAGTGAATTCGCTAGGCGTAATCATTTAATTACGACGCGACGGAAAATTCGTTAATTTGGAATTAGCGAACCCGAGCCCGAGAGTGATTGCGAGCGCGTTAGCATTTCGAATTCGAACGCGGCACGTGAGTCACATCAAGCGTCAAATCGTTTGTCACATCATGCGTCAAATCAATTGTCACTTTGAGTGATGTGATATGACATGTTGTCACTTTATTAAAGTGACATGATGTGAATATAGAAAGGTGATTGTTTGAAAGTTGATAGGACTTGTATATATATATTTTATTCATTTACTTGGTAAATGGAATAAAGATATATGTATATAAAAATCATTCTCTCTCTCTTGGACCTATCATTGTTCACGTTTTTGGCTATTCTTGGAACCATTTTCACGTGACTCACTTATTGGTCTTGGTTGTTCACGTTTTTTGGCCTAATTTTAGACTACATTCACGTGACTCTCTCATTGTTTTTATTGGCATTCACGTTTTAGGCAAAAATTGAGCCAAAAACGTTTTTCTCTCTTCCCTCTCTTTTTCCCTCTGCATCTCACGGCTTCACTGCCGTTTTCTTCTTCATTTTTTTTTTCTGGTTTCACTGAAAAATCGAGATGCATGGAAGATGATTAGTGCTAGCACACTCTAGGAGTGATACAAAGGTGATAGGGAAGTGAGTTTGTGAGCATGGAAGCTTGAAGCTTGGAGCTTCAATGGATCTTGCATGGCCGAAAATGGAGGAGATTTTCACAGCCCCCACTGTGCGTTCACTGCAGTTCCAGAAGCCCCAAAACCGAGCTTGATGAAGCCAAAAAACGCATGTTCTTCATTTCATCAAAACCATTCAATGTGAGTTATGTTTCCGCCTTACTCCTTTGATGTGTTCATACTCGTTTTTATGCATGTTTTGTGATCTTGTGGACTTGATTAAACTCCAACAGTTACCTTAGAGTCAGACTCAAAATTGGTCGAGTGCCATATCACAACGAGATGTGGAAGGGCAAGTCAGAAAATCTGAAACCGAAATAAGCTAAGTATAAAGAGCAGAACATAAAGTATTTGAGATAAGCATAAAAAAGGGAAGTTATGATTATCGTTACAAAACAAAAGTATATTTTTCACATAGGGCCCCATTCGGGTCACCATTTACTGATCAGCTCGTTCAAGGGCAGCAGCTTCTTCCTCAACAAACGAGAAAGGCAGCTGAACAGGTTCGGCATCGGCAGGAGGGGCTGCAATTTCAACCTCGGGCACTTCAGGGGCAGGAGCCTCAGATCGATTCTCTTCAGGGGCCGAAGACATTGGTATGGCTTAAATAGGCTCAGGATCTTGGGCGTCTTTTGAAGGAGAAGGAAGTCTGTAGGCACTGTATTTTTGCATATAAGTCCCGATGATGAGCCTTGTATGGAGGCATTACCCTTTAAGTTGCGGAAATCATCGGAAACAGACGTCGGAAGAGAAAATTCAGAAATCAATACCTTGTTGGACTTAATTCGCTTGGTTAGCTTCGGGTTCGCTCTTTGGATCTCTGTTTTAAAATTCATCCTTAGCCCAAAACCCCGCAACCCATACCAAGCCCACACATCACCAATCACATGCCTAATCCAACCAAAAAAGGCCAAGCCACACGCCCAAGCCTCCAAGCCCATTAAATCACATCCAAAAATATTCAAACACATTAAACACATGTCGAAATCTAAACAAATCACCTTCCCGAATTAAAGAAATCAAATCAAATCACCTTCCCAAATTAAAGAAGTCAAATCAAATCACCATCCCGAATTAAAGAAATCAAATCAAATCTCATAAATCACCTTCCTAATTAAATTAAATCACATGCCTAAACTAAATAAAATCAAATCAAATCCCACAAATTACCTTCCTAAAGTGAATATGTATTTAAACAACTTTAATTTTCAAATTTTGAATAAATCTCAGGATAGTCCTGGGTAACCGAGAAGTTACTTTATTTGATATAGTGACGTCTCGTGCCTAAGCCCGGAGTTAAGCAAACAGTAGAGCATGATATTTGGAATATTCATGTGATGATAACTTTAGTGCTAAATTGAAATTGAAATTGAAGGATCTTCATTGATCTATCCTTGGATCTTAGAAGTACTAAATTGCAATAGTAAACTCTTGGAGAGTTAATGGCTATTCTCAATGAGACAAAGTCAAAGTTTGCAATAAGGCAAAAAGCGCAATGCGCATCTCACTTCGACATTCCGGAAGGCCAAAGGCTTCTGGAGTGTGGAAAAAAGGGCAAAGGCAAAATCATTATAATCTTCTGGGAAGACAAAGGACATATCCCAAAATGTCTGCCTAAATTGTGGCAAACGGGGACACGGAAGTGTGACTACCATATGGACAAGGTAGACATGAAGGAATTAAAGACGGGCAAGGCTCCGGCTTCAAATATTTTTGTCATAAATATGTTCACTACTAGTATTGAAATTGGATTTTAGATACTGGATGTAGTACATAGATATGTACTGGTGTGTAGAATCTGCTATGAGCAGGATACTGACATCAGTTGAGATTAATCTGCAAATTGAAAATGGGATGAAAGTCGCTGTTTTAACCGTAGATACCTAAGTTTAGGAACTACCCTTCGGGTGTATACTTAAATTAGGAAACTGTTACAATGTAACTAGTTTGACTAGATACATTATCTATGTATCAGGGTTTAATCCGTTGCAGATATACCTTTATATTCTAGAACACTAAAGTGTTTTATTATATAAAGATGATATTGAGATAAACACATTAGATGTGAATAACATAATTTATATTTTGAATATAAATAAATCTCAAACATATAACATGACAAACAAATAGCTCAAACTGAATTAATCAGTTGAAACTTAATTGTGGCATTGTTGTCTCGGACACAATTAACAAGACTCGTATATCTACACTTTCGAAGAGTGGGTACTAGGACAAATTTGATTCCATTCAAATAATGTCTACGAATCTAGTTTATTGGGCAAAGTGCCTAAAACACATTTACTTGGTAAAAGTGCAAGTGCCACCGATCTGTTAGCCCTTATTCATAGTGAAGTAAGTAGGCCTATGTCTAGTTAGGCTAGAAGTGGATATGAAATTTCGTGACCTTTACGGATGTGGCATCGCGTTATGGTTATGTGTTTCTTTAGAAACACGAATCGGAAACTTTTAGAGTTTCGACACGAAGTAGACAAACAGATCGGCTAAAGTATTAAAACCATCACGGTTAGACCATGATGAAAATACTTAAGCAATAAGTTTCTCAAATACTTGAAAGAATATAGTATTCTTTCAATGAGGACTCCTCCCGGAACACGTCAATTTGACAATGTGTCCGAACAGAGAAACCGAATTTTGTTGGACATGATAAGGTTAATAATGAGTCGCTCTGAGCTACCATTTCCTTCAACGGATACGCATAGACAGTGCAGAACTTATTTTGAATAAGGTTCCATAAAGATCTTTTTGACAGACTTCATATTAGATATGAACAGGAAAGAAAACTGGGTTTTCACATTCTTGAAGATTTGGGAATGCTGGGCATAAGTTTGGATGATACCAAACTAGAACCCAAATCGGATAAGTGTCTAAGTTGTAGATTATCCTAGGGAAACCTAATTGTTGCTCACCATGCGGTTTTCCTAAGAGGAATACATATATGCAGTGGCAAGTGGTAGGATAGTAAAACTCGATGAAAATCGGAGTAATACTGTTCCAGGCACCGATTCCTTAATGGAACACAAATAATTCATCAGGGATGAAACTATACCAATAATCTTCGAATACACAAGAACCATGTAAGTCAGAGAGAGTCAGAAAATAACCTGGGGTATGTGTTTCTGATCTCACCTCATAAAGATGTCAATCGTATTAAGGAACACGAACTGACTACGTATGAGGAAGTGATACAAGGTATCGACTCTCTATTATGGCAAAGTGCCATGATATCCGAAATAGATTCCATGTATACCAACCAAGTTTGGATACTAGTTGTTGTACCGCAAGGCATTGTGCCTATTGGTACTATATAAGTCTTCAAGGAAGACAAACATGGATGGCAACATACCAACGTACTAAGCTAGACTTGTAGCGAAAAGGTATCGTTATCAACATTGTGTCGATTACGACGAAACCTTTTACATGTTGCCATGGTAAATCCATTTGGATAATGCTTGCTAATGTTGCATGTTTCATTTATGAAATATGGCAGCTAAATGCCAAAACCGCTTTCCTTAACGGAAACCTTTTGGAGGATGTTTATAACATCCTGACGGTTTTTTCGTACCAATAACTAGCAAACAAGGTTTGCAGGTTATTCGATCCATGTATGGATTGAAGCAAGCATAGGGTTCTTAGAATTATCATTTTGATGTAATCATAATGGTGTATGATTTAATTCAAAACGAAAATTATTCTTGTGTATATAAAGAGATTAGTGGGAGCGCACTGACTGTGAAAGTCCTAAGTAATGATGACATGTCATTTCTTGGAAATGATATTCCCAAAATACAATCGGTGAAAGCTTGGCTTTCGAGAAAATTCTCCATAGAATTCTTGGGAGAAACAACCTTTATTCTAGGAATAAAGATCTACTGGGATAGATTTAAAGTTGTTGCCGCTCTCCGAGAACTCGTGCATTGAAAAATATACGCGACCTGGTGTCTCATACGCTTTGAGCATATGAAGTCACAATCGGGCCAATCCAAGTGATAGTCACTGGATTGATGTTAAGAACATCCTTTAGTATCTTAGATGAACTAAGGATGCTATCTTAAACTATGGAGAATGAGAACTTGAAGTGACTGGGTTCACTACTATAAGTTTCCAAACCGATAAAAACGACTATAAGTCATAACAACGGTACTATACAGTTTGAATAACGGAACAGTGAGCTGGAAATCTTCCAAGCAAGATACTGTTACCTAATAAACAACAAAAGCGAGTTATTGATGCAGCTGAGGCAGCAATAGAAGCCTTCTGGATTGATAATAAATCTAATTAGATTAGATATAATTCTGTTAGCAGCTGAGCTAGGCTACAGCGCAGGCTAAAGAATTAATGGTCTCATCAACGATCCAGATTATATACTTCGCTATTCATCTGATTCGTTTGGATCATACATCATGGCGATGTGATGATCGAATAAATCACATCAGATGATAATCATGTAAATCTGCTGACAAAAGCATTTTCTCAGCAGAAGTTTGAGCGAACAGTACATAGTTTGGGTGTAAGACACTCGAGTGACTGGCTATAGGCCAAGTGGGAGATTGTTGGAAAGTTATGACCCATAGCGTCACTATTTGTACAGATCATGGTGTTGTTGTACAAATTAACTATGTGACAAATGAAATTGCTCTTTTATCATTTGTAATTGGATTACCGAGATATATAAATGATAAAAGTTCATATGACCACGTAAGGTTTAATCATTAAATATCCCTAGTCGTAGTATTATCGAGACTGGACATCGATAATGCGGAATAGACTAGTATTACATTTGCGCATGTTATGGAAGCGTAACGGCATAGTTCTCATATATTTGGGTATTGGATACTCATGCAAGTGTAATAGGAGGTTCTACTTACCGATGGTACGGAAATAGCTTCGCTCTGGATAGACCCATCAGAATCTCATTGGTAGTATGACTATGTGTCTATGGGAATCCGAATCAGGGTAGGTGTATTTGGTCTTAACTTGAGACTTGCACCGCTAATACTTGCGACAATCAATGTACTTTGGTTTTGGTCGTCCAGGGCTTTAACAGGTTATGTGTATGCCTCTTCTGGGTATATTGAGAATTGTAGTGTATTGGGTGTGATGTCGAGATGGAAGTATCACTCCAGTAATAGTGGAGATGATGATCACGTAGGATACAGAACTCGTTCTCTTATATGCTGCAGCTATCGGGATATCATGACTAGGTAATGTTTATCCGATTATAGAGACTAGTTACCAGAGATCTGATATGTGCTTCGTACGGGGCAGACACATTTCCAACCCCAGGCCTTGCATGTGACATCCGATACTGGATCGAAATACGCAATACTACGTATACTACGCCTGATATAGATCACATATTCCTGTAAGGATATTTCTGGAGAATTGGGTAGGCATGGCGCTTTGCTAGAAGCCAACCTTGTCTTGTAAATCGGTACAAACGTAGTATTAGGTACTTACGTGTTCGGATAGTCCGACGACCGAATTTACTGCCAACATATCCGGGGATCTCATATGTCGCTTCCTGAAGATTCACCGATGACGTATGACTCGCACTTTATTAATATGGGATTAATTAAATGAGAGAGAAAATTAATTTGGGATTAATTACGGAGATATTTTATCTGGGATAAAATATCATTTAAAGAGAGAAAACAATTAATTTGGAATTAATCGATAAAATAATATATTTGATATGTTATACGAAATTGGATTTCGACGCGGAATTTAATTTAGAATTTAATTCGAGCAAACGAGTTAATTTAGAATTAATTCGTTAGCGACGTGAATAGTGATTTTACTAGGCATAATTATTTAATTACGTCGCAATGGAAAATTCGTTAATTTGGAATTAGCGAACCCGAGCCCGGGAGTGTTTGCGGGTGCACTCACATTTCGAATTCAAGTGCGGCCCACAAGTCAAATCAAGCGTCAAATCACTAGTCACATCAAGCGTCAAATCACTTGTCACTTTGAGTTATGTGATGTCAAGTCACTTGATTGAGTGAATAGTGAGGGGAGTTGATGGTGGTGGTTGTTGGCTTTATTGTTTTGACATTTGGAAAGCAAAAATTTTGGTAATTGAAATTTGAATTCAATATTTGTGTATTAGATACACATTTTTTCTAACAACCAACACTTAACACACAACACATATTCTCTGATTCTTCTCATCTCTCTCGCGCCCAATGGGCTTTTCTTCTCCATTTTTTTTCTGGTTTCACCCTGAACCAAGGAGAAGCTTTTCCCTTGGAGCTTGATGGATCATCCATGGCCGAATTTGGAGGACACAAAAACTACCCACTGCCGTAAGCCCTAGGAGGGAAAAGCTTGAAGATTTTGTGTTCGTCGCATCGCTCAACCGATCATTGTAAGTATTCTGCAACTTCCTTGTTGTATTCGCACATGGTTTCTTTGCTTAAATCGATCCCGGTTAGACCGTAGAATCCCAACACATTTATCTGATACTTTGAGTAATTGATCTATGTTAGACTCATAAGCACTTGATTATGGTTCTTAGCGGTGAAAACCTGAGTAGTTGGCAAGGTGACTAGTTGAAGAAATTGTAGGTCGATGAATGACTATTTGCTTAGATGTCTATCTTGATTTGCTTATGCTATGATGTGTGGTATGATTGAAAATGAAAGAAAAGTCTCTAAAGAAAAGAATTGAACCACATATAACCGATAAGTGTGAAGCTACCCATGGGCGAGTATTAGGACCACCATGAGGAGAAATGCTACCTTAAAGGGTAGGTGTGTTGAAAAAAAAAAGAAAAGAAAAAAATAAGTTCAAAATGAAAAGAAAAAAGAGAGAGACAGAAGAGAAAGAAAACCATACCACATTGAGCACAGAAAAGCAACTGCAGGCATAATTGACTCATCTAGGTTGGTTTGACCCATCGATCCCAATCTTTTGACGAAATCATTGAGTTGGCTTACCTGGGGATGAATCTGCAAAGGAACCTTTGCACACACTGATGAGCGGAAAATATATCAATATTTACCGCCCTTTTAACTTAATATTTTGTTTAGTTTCTCGGGTTTGATGAACGTTTTGATGTGTTTTAGTTTATTTTGCAGATAAAATAATATCGGATCTCAATGAAATCATTTAGGACGAAATATGGGTCAAATAAGGGCAATTATTGGACTTGATATTTTAATTTTGGAGATTGGAAACTTGAAAGGGCGTTTTTGACGAAGTGCAGTTTTGGAAATTCAAATTTTGTGCATCTGTCGTATTTTGGGCATAACTTTTTACTCCAATATTGGATTGAGCTGATTCAAGTTCCATATTAAAGAAGACTCAAATATCTACAGCTTCGAAAGACAAAATAATTTCTAATTCTGACGATTTCATGCCCGAAATTGATGAACCATCAATAAGTGTGTTGTGTGTAATCATTAAAGTCACTTTCAATCATTTTCAAAGCAAAAAATAATTTAATAAATAAATAATAAAAATTATCAAATCATCACCAAACATGATAAGAGATTAGTGGAGCAATTAATAATAGATTTGGTGGAGCAATTAATAATTGATTTGGTGGATGATTTGATGGAGGCAAAATTTTGCCTATAAATACCAAGCCATTTCATTTGTAAAATTCATACTTTCTTTTAAGGAATTCCTTAAGAATACTAATAAGATTGTATCTTGTTTGTTTATTTATAGCTTTTAGTAATTAATTTCCGCTTTCGCACTTTCTTTTCTTTACTTTTCAGTTTTTACTTTCCGTAATTTTCTTTTACGCATAATACTTTTCTTTCTTTAACTTTTAGCATTTACTTTTCAGCAATTTACTTTCAGCATTTACTTTTTAGCATTTACTTTTCAGCAATTTACTTTCAGCAATTTACTTTCAGCATTTACTTTTCAGTAATTTACTTTCAGCATTTACTTTCCGTCATTTGTTTTTCAGTATTTACTTTACCGTATTTTTACTTCATGTCTTTTATTTTCAAGTTTTTACTAGCCCTAGTTATGTGTGGTAACTAAATCAGTTATCTGGGGTTGTGATGAAATCCAATATCACCGGTTTATAAGGGGTTAGATTATAGCTTGGGTAATATAAAGATTTATTTATTGAGTCTTAATCTTAATGCTTTTTCATTAACTGGCCATTAATAAAATTGAACTGGGAAACTTAAAATGAACTAGACATAGGGATTTTAAATTTCAGCCTTAGACTCAATAGCCCACGATCTTTCTTGAGGATAGATAACCCTTTAATAGATTTCCTTACAGGATAGACATATACTTGTCGGGCGGTGGTAGCCATAATTGGAACTTAAACTTAATGAATCCAGATAATTTGGTTGACATAGACATATGGTTCAATTGGGTTAAACTGGGTATTTGTGTCTGACCATCGACAGAGGCTTACACATAATTTAGTGTTCCAGGTTAATAAATCAATATATTACCCAACTTTAAGATAACCACTTCATCTTTAAAATGATATTGGAAGAAATCACAACCCTAGATAGTTTTTAATATTGAATTTTCTTAAAACCTACTTTCGAACAATTTTATTTACTTGTTTTTTAAATTTAGAATCGTCAACATTTCAAATCAATCAAATAACTTGTTAGATACTAGTAATCATTTGACCTCATAAAATTAATAGATTAGATATTAAGTCCTCGTGGGATCGATATTTTTATACTACTTGAAC
This sequence comes from Zanthoxylum bungeanum, assembly GCA_019454045.1. NCBI lineage: Eukaryota > Viridiplantae > Streptophyta > Magnoliopsida > Sapindales > Rutaceae > Zanthoxylum > Zanthoxylum bungeanum. The sequence continues at coordinate 39,475 of SKCR01033480.1, read as the reverse complement.
GATACGTGCGCTTGCGTTATACGTGTGTGTTTACGCCGGTCACACACACACTTTGAGTCTGGCTTAGATCAGTTATTCAAAGACTTGGATTAGAGTTGCATTGAATGTTTTGAAGGTTCTCTGGTTTCAATATTTGGCATTCTTTGAGGGAATAAGATGTATAACTATTGGGACTATTCCGTAAGAGGCAATATAGTATGTTGATATGGAACGTCACATCACATGATCTACTTTGACCTAGTGCAAGTAGCAAAGAGCAGAAAGTTGAGCCAACACTGGGGGCGACCAGTCTACCACCCCGCGAATAAGGGATATATCGAGAACTTGAACAGTGGGACTAAAGAAAACTGATCAATCACTGGAGTAGAATTGATAGAAGGAAATTGTAAGCCGACCTAGGGGCGATCAAAGATTTTTGTAGGCGAGAAGCACCGAGGAGCACAAGGAAGGCCTAACCCATCGGAATAGAAATACATTCATGCATACACGTCACATGCACCCATTTTTTTGTTTTGTTTTTGTTCACAGGTTTTGAAGAAAAAGAAAAAGCGGCAAAGTCAAGCAGTTTGGGGAATGAATCCCAGGGTCGAGGCCCATATTATAAGCAATTTCGGGAATGAATCCCAGGGTTGAGGCCCACATGATCAGCAGTTTCGGGAATGAATCCCAGGGTCGAGGCCCACAATGTTAGCAGTTTCGGGAATGAATCCCAGGGTCGAGGCCCACGCTGTCAGCAATTTCGGGATTGAATCCTAGGGTCGAGGCCCACATCATCAGCAGTTCCGGGAATGAATCCCAGGGTTGAGGCCCACATTATCAGCAGTTCCGGGAATGAATCCCAAGGTCGAGGCCCACATTATCAGCAGCTTCGGGAATGAATCCCAGGGTCGAGGCCCACTTCATCAGCAGTTTCGAGAATGAATCCCAGGGTCGAGGCCCACATCATCAGCAGTTCCGGGAATGAATCTCAGGGTTGAGGCCCACATTATCAGCAGTTCCGGGAATGAATCACAGGGTCGAGGCCCACATTATCAGCAGTTTCAGGAAGGAATCACAGGGCCGAGGCCCACCTTATCAGCAACTCGGGAACAAGACCCCCATCTTAATTCGAGAACAAAACCCTTATTAGTAACGGTTCGGAAATGAATCACCTCATCAGTAACGGTTCGGAAATGAACCACCTCAATACAGTAACGGTTCGGAAATGAACCACCTCAATACAGTAACGGTTCGAAAATGAACCACCTCAATTCAGTAACGGTTCGGAAATGAACCGCCTCAACTCAGTAACGGTTCGGAAATGGACCATCACATCAGCGACGCCTCAGAAATGAGGTTTAACATGGCAGAAATGGCACTCCGGAAATGGAGCACGGTTCGGAAATGGACCACTATCACATCAGCGACGCCTCAGAAATGAGGTTTAGCATGCCGAAAATGGCACTCCAGAAATGGAGCACGGTTCGGAAATGGACCACTATCACATCAGCAACGCCTCAGAAATGAGGTTTAGCATGCCGGAAATGGCACTCCGGAAATGGAGCACGGTTCGGAAATGGACCACTATCACATCAGCGACGCCTCAGAAATGAGGTTTAGCATGCCGGAAATGGCTCTCCGGAAATGGAGCACGGTTCAGAAATGGACCACTATCACATCAGCGACGCCTCGGAAATGAGGTTTAGCATGCCGAAAATGGCACTCCAAAAATGGAGCACGGTTCGGAAATGGACCACCACTATCACATCAGCGACGCCTCGGAAATGAGGTTTAGCATCCCAGAAATGGCACTCCGAAAATGGAGCACGGTTCGGAAATGGACCACCACTATCACATCAGCGACGCCTCGGAAATGAGGTTTAACATGCCAGAAACAACACTCCGAAAATGGAGCACGGTTCGAAAATGGACCACAACTATCACATCAGCGACGCCTCGGAAATGAGGTTTAACATGCCGGAAATGGCACTCCGGAAATGGAGCACGGTTCGGAAGGGCACCACAACTATCACAACCGCGACACCTCAGAAATGAGGTTTAGCATGTCGGAAATGGCACTCCGGAAGGGGACCACAACTATCACAACCACGACGCCTCGGGAATGAGGTTTAGCATGCCGGAAATGGCGCTCCGGAAATGGAGCACGGTTCGGAAATGAACCACAATCTCAACTCAATAACGGTTCGAAAATGGACCACCTCTCATCAGTTCAGTTCGGTAGTGATTCCTAGAGATCGCAACATCTTACATGGGTGAACCTCAGGGGTCGCAGCACCTCACCACCAGATCAACTCAGTTCAAAGCAGCAGGCAAGTCAAGCAGCAGCTGGCGAGCCAGGTAAGTAAAAACGTATGCATAACTTTGATAGGATTATCATTGTCACACACTGCACAAGTCCCATCAAAGTGGGGGGGACTGTAGACACTGCATTTTTGCATATAAGTCCCGATGATGAGCCTCGTATGGAGGCAGTACCCTTTAAGTTGCGGAAGTCGCGGGAAATGGACGTCGGAAGGGAAAATTCAGAAATCAATACCATGTTGGACTTAATTCGATTGCTTAGCTTCGGGTTTGCTCGTTGGATCTCTGTTTTAAAATTCATCTTTGGCCCAAAACCCAGCAACCCATACCAAGCCCACACATCACCAATCACACGCCCAAGCCCACCAAAAAAGGCCAAGCCACATGCCCAAGCCTCCAAGCCCATTAAATCACATCCAAAAATATTCAAACACATTAAACAAATGTCGAAATCTAAACAAATCATCTTCCCGAATTAAAGAAATCAATTCAAATCACCTTCCCGAATTAAAGAAATCAAATCAAATCTCATAAATCACCTTCCTAATTAAATTAAATCACATGCATAAACTAAATAAAATCAAATCAAATCCCACAAATTAACTTCCTAATGTGAATAGATTTTTCCTTATGACACACTAATTAGAGATACCCCACATAATTACATGATCTCTTTCCTACCCAAATGAGGACAAACCCAAGCCTCTCCTATAAAAAGACACATAAACCAAACTCTAAAACCCTTGGAGCACATTCACGGCCTCACCAAAAAAATAATCCCTAACCCTTTCTCTATTGCCTCTCTTCTCCTCTCATCTTTCTCACACGGCTAAACAAAAACAAATAAAACCCTAAATCAGACCACACGCCATCTTCTCTCCTTACTCACGCACAAAAACCCTAAAACACTCGGCAGTAACAAAAAGATAAAAAAAAACAAGATACGCACATAACAAAGAAAAACCCTAAAACCTTCCGCCCTTCTCATATCTCATTGGCTTTCTCTCCCAGCCCCTCACCTCCATCATCTCTTGCAGCCTCCCTCCACTCACACAAACACACGGCATTCAGCCGACTAGATCAGACCTTGCACGTAACAAAAAACAAAACAGCCAGCAGCCCTCCCTCACGTCCCACGATCACAAAACAAAAAAACACACTACCTCTGGACCTCACGCGATACACAAACAAAAGCAAACTGCCCATGAAAACTCACGAGAGATTCAAAAAGAAACCCTAATCCTTTCCACAGTACAACGCAACCACACTTCTCTCCCATTCCCATTCACAAATCACAAATCAAAGACACACGGCTCTCTCCATTGGCCATTGACTTCAACACACATGATGCCCAGTTCCATGCCTCTAACACGGACCTTCAACACAGCCACGCCCCAAAAAATCAACACGTAAACACAAGCAGACCTCACTCACGAAACACACAAGCCATGACACACAAGAACAGCCCCCACCAAACTACCGAAATAATAACAACAAGCACCCATTACCGAAGCCAATAACCACCAAAATATAGCCAAAACAGCCCCCAAACTGCACCCTAAAACAATCCCCAAATCACCGAAAATCAGTCCCTAAAACAGTCTGGAAAATAGCCCCAAATAGTCTATAAATGCCACAAAACAGTCCTTGAAAATAGTGACAAAACTGAGACAAAAATAGCAGTAAAAATCATCTAAAACGGTGAAGAAAATAGAGAAAATAGCGAGCGGAAACAGCGAACCAGTGAACCAAAAAAATAGAAGAAACGTTAACCCTTTCGGCGACGTCCCAATGCACTCCTGAGAAGTGACTGAAAAGGTAAAACCTGAGGGCACCCTTTGTTATATTTTATTTTATCGTCCTGGAAACGGCATGCTCGGTTGGACGTGAAATACGTCCAACCGGGTATGCAAAGTCCTATATTGAAAACGGCCAAGTTCTTTGGTTACATATTTATTGTTCCACATTTATTTCGCATTATTAGTCTTTTATTACTTCGTATTTAATTTTCGTTTCTTGTTATTTTAATTCTTCCGCATTTGTTTTGTTCTCTTCGGTTATTTATAGTTATATGCATTATCATATTTCATGAATGTCAACAATGGGTTCATGATTGCGTTAACGATTGAGTGTTGCCTCTCGTGGTATATCGGATGGAAACCTAAACGTAAATTCCGTAGCCGAATCTGAATAGACGGTAGTGCGGTCTGTACTTGGGATACAACTCCACGTACCGCTTGAGGAAACGTTCACGCATATGTTCATGAGATTGTGTGCTCGCTTTTATTTCATTTATTCCTATTTGTGTAAACTTAGATATTAGTTAATCTTGCATGTGTATGTTGCGTAGACTTGGTTAGATTATTGCATAAATCCATTCATTACAAGTGACATAAGTAAGGGACCATTCCGAACCCAACGGTTTGAGGTCTCCCCTCGCAAGGGGTGAGTGCAGCCTTAAATCACTTTCCAGTTCATGCTGGGTGGCGACTCCATTTATTTCTCCGGTTTAGTCCCCCACGGGCTACTCCGTACTCTTGACCGGGCCCCGAACCTGGAACAGCGTCACCGATTTATGTGTTCTACAAAGCCATTCTTGGAACTCTTCGTTTGAGAGCTCCCCTTTACAGAATCGGATGGCCGCACGGATAGGCCCCATATCTAAGTTAGGCATCATTAACGGGATGATCTCGGCGCAGTCGCCGACCCCCTCATGTCTGATGGCATCCCGCTCACCCTTTAGCTATGTTTCTTTTTTCCTCAGCTCCTCCCGAGCCCGGTCCCTCTCCTCAGTTAACTTCTTGATTCTGGACTCGACGTTCGACGCCTTCCACCTCAAGTGATTATTTTCTGCTCTGGCAGACTCCAAATCTTTCTTGGTTGTCACCGTATTTTCCCTGACCAGAGAAGAAGCCTTGCGAATGGATTCATTCAGTGAAATGGCCTCGGTCGCAGTCTCCTCCAAGGTCTCTATTGTTTCTGCATTTTTGGCCAATTTGGCCTCCTACTCGGTATTCTGGCTCTGAAGCCTCTGCGTCAGACCTTCCTCGAATAAAAGACTGATGAGTAGATCTTTGTTTTTGGACATAAGATAATTTCCCTACGAGCAGGAAAGGGAAAAAGTCAGGACAGCAGCCAAGTAAAAATACAGAACGGGAACAGGAAGTTTGTTACCTTGGCTATCTGGGAACAGAACTCCATCACCACGTCCTCGGGAGAAACGTCTTCGAATTTTGGGATCTCCTCCACAGGAACCGCGTTGGCCAGTTCATTGAATGTCGGCACAAGATGGGTAGTGGCTTCTCGGATTTTTTCACTAAGGTCGTCCGGCCCAAGTACCGCGACGCCTTTTCCCTTCTTGGAGGAGGCCTCTGCGGTTCTTTTTTCTCTTCGAGTAGCCGGACTACTAGCTAGTGGCCGTTCTTCCTCTTCCTCTTCGGCCGGTTCGGCCTCTCCCGCTCCGATCAGGCGTCTTCGTTTGCTGACAGGCCTTGGAGGGCTAGAAAGCCGGGTTGTGGTCCCCGGGAGCACCCTAGACGGGGAAATTGAGACTTTAGCAGACGACCAGGCCACCTCTTTGGTTTTCCTTTTAGCCTCGGCAACTATTGACTGTTTCCGAGAAGACCCGGCTTCGACTGGACCGGTCCTCTTCAATGCACATGCCAACTTCTCAAGGTATTTTTTCCGTTTTGACATCCCTGCATAATACAAGGCAGAAAGCATGGTCAGTTCGAAATTCAGAAGAATTCAGGTCATTTACGGGTCAAGCAAGCCAGAAGAACAGTCAGGAAGTCAGTAAGAACCTACCCTAAACATCTCGGGACCTGTGGAGGTGCGCTCCGAACGAGCCCGACTCCAAGAAGGCAGAGTCATTGACTACCCTCCTCTAGTGGCAGGCGTAGCTCCGAGCCACATTGATCCTAGCCCGGACCACACGGGTAACCTTGGGAGGATCCCTCCAGCAGGCTGAGAATGGTTAGAGAGTTAGTATTTTGGCATGAAAGTTGAGAAAGAAAGAGAAATTGAGACATCGGGTCCTAACCTCCTACTCTGAAGACATCAGAGACTTTAGTAATCTCCGGGTACGTGGGCAAGGTCCATCCCCAGTCGCCTGTAGCCCAGAACCAGGGGTCTTTGAAGTTTTTGGATGTTTGGGGAAGTTCTCTGATGAGGGCAGGGACGTCGGGATATGAAGAGAAGTAATACCAATCGCTGTGTGTTTTTGGGTTGGCCTTCAACTGGTAGAGTCTCTTCAACTCCTCAAAAGATGGTTCGTCGAGGCTTGCTCAGTACCAGATCACATGCAGGCCGGCCAGAATTCTCCGGCTATTCAGATTTAGTTGGCAAGGGGCGATCTCCATCCTGGCCAGCGTCCCCGCAAAGTATGGTTGGATAGGCAGCCGAAGACTGCACTCGAAGAAGGAAGGGAAGAGAGCGAACGAACCCTCGTCAGGTTGGCTCGCACGATCACACGGGCCAGGAACATCCAGAGCTATGTCAATAGGGATTTCTTACTTATCCCGAAGCGTACACAAAGCTTCTCCAGTAATGAGGAGATGAGCATGCCAGAAGAATCAAAAGAACGGGCAACAGTAAGAAGAAAGTCAAAGAACACCAAACATCAATGGTCAAATACCACAGGTAAAGAGAGAGGGTCGGGCGGAAACTTACTTGGGTTGGAAAGAAGAGTCGACAATTGGTCTGAACGGTTGAAAGTCTGCTGGTCTCACGAGCAATGTAGCTTCTGCAGTTTGAGAGTTGTGGGTTTTCGTAAAGAGAAGAAAATAGCTTTTCTCTGCTCTTTTATAATCAGCGCGGTGTGTTTATGGCCGTTAGATTGGGATAATTTTCGGATCTGCAACGCGTGTCGTCTTTGGGTTCCGTCTGATCAGTTTGGGATAAGCGGCTGGGATTTAAAGACCCTTTGGCTACCACGGGAACGGTCGGTTGATTTGAGTTTTTGGCGGGAAGACCATAAGTTTTTGAGAAGTGGCACACTCGGGTAAAACCCTAAAGTTGATTTGATGGGCATTAATGAGGATATGATGGCTTACAATTTTCAAAGGGCGGCTATCGTGGGGGTAAAAGAAGAATTTGGCTTGGTTGGGAATGTTTGATAATTATGACTCATAGCATCACTATTTGTACAGAACATGGTGTTGTTGTACAAATTAACTATGTGACAAATGAAATTGCTCTTTTATCATTTGTAATTGGATTACCGAGATATATAAATGATAAAAGTTCATATGATTAATACCGGATTAATAAGATATGAGACAGTATTAATCCACGTAAGGTTTAATCATTAAATATCCCTAGTCGTAGTATTATCGAGACTGGACATCGATAATGCGGAATAGACTAGTATTACACTTGCGCATGTTATGGAAGCGTAACGGCATAGTTCTCATATATTTGGGTATTGGATACTCATGCAAGTGTAATAGGAGGTTCTACTTACCGATGGTACGGAAATAGCTTCGCTCTGGATAGACCCATCAGAATCTCATTGGTAGTATGACTATGTGTCTATGGGAATCCGAATCAGGGTAGGTGTATTTGGTCTTAACCTGAGACTTGCATCGCTAATACTTGCGACAATCAGTATACTTTGGTTTTGGTCGTCCGGGGCTTTAACAGGTTCTGTGTACGCCTCTTCTGGGTATACTGAGAATCATAGTGTATTGGATGTGATGTCAAGATGGAAGTATCACTTCAGTCATATGGAGATGATGATCACGCAGGATACGGAACTGGTACTCTTGTATACTGCAGCTATCGGGATAATATGATAAGGTCATGATTATCCGATTATAGAGACTAGTTACCAGAGATCTGATATATGCTTCGTACGGGGCATACACAATTCTAGCCCCAGGCCTGGCATGTGACAACCAATATTGGATCGTAATACGCAATACTACGTATACTAAGCCTGACAAAGATTACATATTCCTTTAAAGAATATTTATGGAGAATTGGGTAGGCACGGTGCTTTGCTAAAAGCCAACCATGTCTTGTAAATCGGTAATAACGTGGTACCGGGTACGCACGTATTCGGATAATCCGATGACCGTATTTACTACCAACATATCCAGGGATCTCTTGGGTCGCCTTCCAAAGATTCACCGATGATGTTTGACTCAAACAGAATTAATCTGGGATTAATTATGAGAGAGAGAAAATTAATCTGGGATTAATCACGACAATAATTAATCTGGGAATTAATTATTAGAGAAATAATTAATCTGGGATTAATTGCGTCGAGAATTTATCTGGGAATAAATTCGTCGAAGCGAGAGAACACGATTAATTTGGAATTAATCGGTAAAATAAATTTTATAGTTAAATTGGATTTTTACTATTTAATTTATTCAGTTGGGCTAAAATAATATATTATATATATTAATTGAAATTTGATTTCAATGCGGAATTAAATTGGACTTTAATTCTAGCGAACGAATTAATTTGGAATTAATTCGTAAGCGACTTTCGTAATAATTTTTGTGAGGTATTATTATTTAATTAAATTGGATTTAATAAAGTTGCAAAAGCAAATTCATTTAATTCGGAATTAAACGAACCCGGGCCAGAGCAAAGTTACGTGTTGGATTGTCCGACTTAAATTTGGAATTTAAAGTGGGGCCCACCAACTTACATCAAATGTCTACACAAGTGATGGAAGTTGTTATTTGGTTGTGTAAAGCTTGGATTTCTTGTTGAATACAAAAACCAAAACCAACACACTTTGTTTTTTAATTAAAGCATATATCAACTTTGAAAGTCAACTAGAGTATTAGATTTTGGAAATCAAAAAATGCATTATTCCCCTTTCTCTCTCACTTTGGGCGTGACTTTCTCTTCTCTCCCATGGATTTTTTGCTTCAAAAATCTACATAGCTAGCACTTTAAGGAGTCAAAGGAAGGTGATAGGGAGACTCACCCGAGAGTTTGGAACTCGATCTCAAGCTCCGAAGCTTCCAACAGATTCAACAAAGAATGAAAAGTTTTGAACTCAATCCGATCAATGTGAGTATTCTGTAACTCCCTTTGATTAATTCACACACAAATCACTCTTAGACGATCTTGGCATTTTCTAGGAACACTAACAGGGAAGGCAGTTGGAAAAAGCATCAACATTCTCCGACCGAACATATGAAGATGACCGAGGAAGTTTCGGAAGAAGCTCGAGGAAGTCCTCTGTTTTGTTTCTGGACGGGCCACCGGTTAATCGGTCGGCTCACTTCATTATTTTTTAGTTCCCGGCACCAACTCGTACACTCGTTGGAACTGTGAACTAGGGGACATATGTTGATGGAGATTTATGCGGCTAAGGCTTTTGTACAGCTCGGTACGGGCAGAAAGGGTAATTCACCTCATCCAGAGGACAATGGGTCAGAGGAGGTGTATCGCTCCAATTTATTGGGCATGACCGGCCAGAGGATGTAGCATGACACGATTTCAAAAACCGACCACCTCAGAGCTATTGCAGACCATTTTTGGTCGTAGGCTCGGTTCGATTCTATTTTGCTCCTATTGAGCAGATTGATGAGCTCGGCTATTTCAACTCAAGATGGAAACAATTTGAGAAGTTCAACAAGTCACTTGGCTGACCTCCTGAAGACCGACAGAAGAGCAGAAGGGCTAGATCTTTCCTTTGACACGTGTCATTTCCCAAAAGCCCTTTACAGGCTGTCACCATTATATTTACGTGTGGCAGTGGAGAAAGCATAGTAATGTGACAGGCCGTCAGGCAGTAGGCTTACTTTCGGCGAAGACAGTCTTGGGGCAGAGAGTCCGTCAATCAGTCGGTGACCACGCGGGAAATGTCATAAAATTATAGGAACAGTGTGTATTTCCCGAGTATATAAAGAGATAGTAGTCTCATTTGTATAGGTTGGGTCTTTTAGACCTAAAAACCTTGTAAAGAAATAGAAAGAACACCACTTGTAACACTCTTTTAACTGCTCGGCCACGTTCAAACCTTGTTCAAAACAGGTCGGTCGAGTCAGTTTTGGCAATAAAATAACATTCATCGTTTTGTGCCCGTGGACGTAGGCTGGATTCATTCCGCCGAACCACGTTAAAACTCTCTTGTCAACCTTTACGCTTTTTCTTACTTTTTACTAAGTTTTTTTTTTTTTTTGTCTCCCCATAACCAAATAAATTCAAGGTTGAGGGAAGGTTATCTCGGGGGAGTTATCCTGGAACCACCCCTGGGACGAAAATCAACCGTCAACAATCTGTATCGAGCAAAATGTAAAGAATGAGAGCATGTTGTTTTGTACGACTGAGTTTTAAACCTATCTCCATGACTACTCTCATAAACCAGACTAATGAGACTATTACCCAACTCTGAAGAAAACACACAAACCGAAGAGAACACTCGTATAACTAGTGAACTTAGTTTAGGAGAAATTATAGTTTAATTTTCACGTTCATATAACATATTCATAATCTGATAAGGTAACAAGAAGTCAGCCCAAGGTTTACAGCAGGAAGAACAAGAAGGGAGCAGCAGGGGAATCCAGTGAAGAGCTCGGCCCCCAGCTTAAGGGATGAAACTATTACTTGTATTGATGTGTCTGTTGTGGTTGCCATCTTGTTTGTTTTTGGGTGCCACATGTCTTTCTATTATTGGTAATATCTTTTGTGTGGGGAAATTTAGTTATAGAAGGAGAGGAGTGCGTGAGTATGGGGTCATGATTGTTTTTGTTGAGTAAATTGTGAGGAGCCCTAAGCTACTTGAAAGCTTAAACAATTTCTTTTAGCATTGTGAGGAGCCCTAAGCTACCTGAAAGCTTAGAACAATTTCTTTTAGCAATTTGAATACAAATATCCAGTTAATTTCCATTCATTGTGTCGTGAAGATAGTTGAATCTATCAATTCGGTATCAGAGACGATTCGATCTTTAGGGCTGTGAGGTTGAAGACAATAGTATTATTGCTGTTTGTTATCGTTTACAAAAAAAAAATAAAAATTAGTAGATAGAGTTGTGGAGGAAGGTCTACTCAAGCTTATTGTTACTCAAACATGAAGGTTCAGTGAGCTTTTATATAGCAGAATTTGAGAATCAATTAAGTTTGTTGCTTATGACTACTGAAGATTTCTATATCCATTATTTCTTGAATGGACTTCAAATAGAAATTGTAACAGGAATTGATTTAACATGATCGATTCTTTGGAAGATGTTAAGAAACAAACGTTGGAAGTTGAAAGAGTTAGATCAGAAGAAAAGAGAAGAAAAATAGAAGATGAGAGATGGAAAGAAATTTGGATAAGATGGGAGAATAAACTTAATCTGAATGAGAACAGAAAGGATAAGAATGTTGTAGTGGCTGAAAAAGAGACGAAATCAGAAGATGCATACCAGATGAAAGAGATTGTCGACAAAAAAGAAGAAAGATTTCAGCAATTGGGGTTACCACTAGCTACTTTTGAAAAATAGAGAACCATGGCTGAATTTGAAGAGAAGAAGACGAATGGGTTAGTTGAAGAGTTGGGTCAAAAAATTAAAGAAATCGAATTGGGTCCAAAATTGGATATTGGGCAGTCTATCAGTGGTGTTAGGATTTTTGATCCGAGTCGGGTTGAAATCCCTAAAATGCTATTGAAGGATATGTTTTATGGTCTTGACCATATAACTCAGTCTTTTGTTCCTCACAATCGCAGGGAGGAATCTTCTGATGCATCTGAAGAATAGCCAATTACAGAGGAAGAAAAACAAACTGATGAGAATAAGGAAGAATAGGAGTCCATCGAGTCACTTAAGAAAATTACACCTAGCAAGGAACTTGTTGAAAAGATGGGGAAGCTTGGACAGAGAGAGATAAATCTCAAATATGACCTTCCTGAGAGATCGAACTGATCTTTACAAAACATACTTGCTTTATTATCTAACAGGAAAGCTCACAAAGATTACTTTTGGTGCCTCAATCACCACAAAGAAAGATTATTCAGAATATGTTATGTTAAGTCAGCTTGGTGGGATTTTGGGTTTGACCACTAAGGAGATTGTGGACGTGCATAGTGGTCTGGCCGAGCAGGCATCTAGCAACAGGCTGAAGGATAAACAGTTTTGGGTCTTTGGTGGTACGTCAGCACATCCAGCAGACGACTTAGGCCCATTATACCCATTCATAGCAGGTGTCTATGTGGCTCTAATGATGGCCCAGATTGAGATCCCGAGGAAGAAAGGATACTCCTACTCTGAGATCATCAATGAAAGTGTGATAGAGTTGGTGGATTCATTGAATCCATTTATGCATGCTCGTGGAGTTTCTTTTATGGTGGACAACAGCGCGATTGGGATCAAGGAAATGGGCACCTCGTTTTGATTACATCTTCACGCAACATGCATTGGGTACCAACTTCAATGTCATTCCAGAGGTTTCTGATGAAGATGGAGTTGTAGGTGGTGTAAGTTGCAGGGGTTTTGCTACAATTTACTTCTTTTGGGTTGCTTTATTTGGATGGCTGTTTCAGATCTTGATTTTAGTTACATAGGTTTTACCAACTGTTACACCTCTTCTCATTAGGACCATGGCCAATAATCTTCTCAATGTTGATGCTAATGCAACTGGGGTGTTATCCCTTGGAGGAGGGACTGTACACATGGTCCCGCTTACGAGGGGAGAGGCTGACGATATAGAGGTCGTTGGATCTGATGTTATATTGGCTTACGATGTGGTGTATCATGATCACCTCTTTGACCTTATGCTTGAAACATTGTGTTTGTTTATGAATTTGGGTGAGGATTATACTGATTTTATGGTGCTGAAAATTAAGAGTCTAAGATCTAAAGAGTGGGTGTTGGTGCCTCAAACTACTAAAGCTTTTATCAATGTGTCTAGTTTGTTCAGCAATAAATTCCATAGAGCTTTAAAACAAAAAACTAGAGAGCTACACCTTGGGGCAAAGTTGTGCTTGGGTTGTTTCTGTATGCAGAAAACTAGGACAGAGATTCCAATAGTTTGGGATAATATGGGTGTCCTGACACTAAAGCATGAGATTGGAGAGCTACGGGCAGAAATATTACCTGCACCAACTGAAAAAGATAGGGGTAAAGTTACTTCTATTAAACTTTTAATGCACTCTATCGTTGGAATTGTACCAATATGTAAAACTCTCATACCAAACAGCTTGATGGAGAAATATGAGTTATTGAAGATTTGCAGTAAGTGTTTCCAAAGTTTGATTATTGGAGATTTATTTTTGAAATTGGAAATTGAAATCGATGGTGTAAAATATTCTAATGTGAAAGGTAAAAAGGGGTTTTGTGTGAATGGAGTGAAGTTGGGTGAATATGGATATAGTGCTAATATTTGGTTGTTTAATAACTTGATTGATCAGATTTGTAAGAATAGAATGTTGAATGAGGCCAAAGTGTTTTATGGAGAATGGGTGATTTGAGAGTTCTTTGTCGGAAGATTGATGTTATTAAAGTTTGGCTTCTTACATTCAACCTTGAGGACAAGGTTGTTCATTTAGGGGGAAGTATTGATAAGGTCACAAGAAGTCAGCCCAAGGTTTACATCAGGAAGAACAAGAAGGGAGCAGCAGGGGAGTCTAGTGAAGAGCTCGGCCCCCGGCTTAAGGGATGAAATTATTACTTGTATTGTTGTGTTTGTTGTGGTTGCCATCTTGTTTGTTTTTGGGTGCCACATGTCTTTCAATTATTGGTAGTTGTCTTTTGTGTGGGAAAATTCGGTTATAGAAGGAGAGGAGTGCGTGAGTAGGGGGTCATGATTGATTTTGTTGAGTAAATTGTTAGGAGCCCTAAGCTGCTTGAAAACTTAGAACAATTTCTTTTAGCAATTTGAATACAAATATCCAGTTAATTTTCATTCATTGTGTGGTGAAGATAGTTGAATCTATCACAATCCAAGTTATAGCCAACTGAAACGAGCATCCAGTAGAATTAACAGAAAGTCAAAGAAAAGGGCCAACTGTAATTTCTAGTTTAAATCTGCACTACATAGCAGATCAAATCCAATCAAATACTCAACTGGCTTGATGGCCCTAGTGGCCATACTTCTGGAACTCCCACTCGCTGTTATCTGCAAGAAAAAGAAAGTGAAAAGGAAATGAGAACAACTCATAAAATGCAACAGAAAATTGAGTCAACCGGAAAAGGTAAAAGAGAGAGAGAGGGCATGTGCTATGGAACAATACCCAATGGACAAACTTGACGAGTCTTCAGCCACCTACTGATGCAGTGAAAGTGAAATGCATGGTTGCAAACCCCTATAATTACAAAACAAATTAAAGTTCTCAAACTGTTAAAAAGTCCAGCTACCATGCAGTAAAGTGCATTGGCAGAAACCACTATAATTACTTTTAAAAAATGAAAGTTCAACAAAAATTTACAAGACAAGCAAGCAAGAACTGAAATCACAGTTTGAGTTAAAATAACAGTTTAATTCCAACCTACTATATATTTTGACACAAAATCTGAGAATAAATAAATTAATGTGGTAGAAGAAGATTGTGCAGCATGCAACTTCATATGTTAAATCTAAAACCACACAACTATAAGGTAGCCAGACTATACATGCAATAAAAGATGTAAGACTGCAACATACTACAGATGAGCAACTAACATTATATTAACTGAATTTGGAAACTCGCACACCATCACCATAAAAAGTCTTAACATACGATAAATTTACACCACACATGAATAGCTCTGAGAACATATCTCGTCATCCAAATTCTGAATCCTGATTATGCATGTCCATACAACTTATAGAATTTAAGACAGTACCCTACAATTTTGTGGTCACCTTTATATTTATAACATGAATCTTGTGATTTCTTTACATCTTTCAGGTATAATATATGCATTGTTTCACAATAAATTTTTCAGCACCTATCATTAACTTAAAACATGTGCTATCATGTCACAAATCTCAATCACTATGACGATTAATGCTAGTGCTCCAATCAATCTAAAAAAGATTTCAAAAAAGCAAGAATTATACAAAGAACGCTGCATCTAAACAAAATGACGCAACTAAATAAAATTAACTCTCTGATTCAGAAATATTGAAAAGCAGGTCATGTGTACAACCATGCTTTTAAGAATTCCAGAAAGAAAATTATATTCTTACGAGGACAGCATCCATTATGAATAAATGCCCCAATATTTTCTTTTTCAAGCATACATACATGTGAAAAAATTAAAACAATAATATAATCCAGATACCATTAAACACCAAATTCCAAATCTGTTGCTATCTTTACAAGTTTGGAATGGTAACTGAAGAACACAAACAGACACTTAAAAAATATAAGCCATCCAAAAATTATTTAGCGAACAGAGCCAAAATAACAACAGACACACACATCCACTACAGCTTCTTTTTTGTTTTTTTTTGAAAAACACTACAGCTGTGATAAACCTAAAGAGTGAAAAAAATCATACCCCAAGCTACAGTGCATTCCTCGCTCGTAGCGCTGGCCTGGTTTGCCTGACACTCGATGCCTAATAAACAACAACAATCCAATAACATAACCAACATATAAAATTATATTTATATATATCATAAACATATAAAAAAACAAATACGCCCTCAAGGAGTGTGGCTTGATGTCAAGGGGCTAGGACTTAGTTATCAGGTGCATTTCTCGTAAATTCGAGTCGTCAGGGCCGCCGGAGGTTTTACTGGTCCGTTTAAGGAGTCGGGTGGTTTGGTGAGGTGTTTCCAAGGTTTCCAAAAAAATATATAAAAATAAATACACACAAAAAAAAGGTACTCACAGAGATCCATGATGTGGTTCCTGCAAATCGCACAATTGTCGACAACAATATCTACCAACATTAACCAAGACAAAATTAAAAAAAAAAAAAAAAAAAAAAAAAAAAAAAAAAACCCAAATCTCCAGTTACAGAATAAAAACACGAAAAAAAAAAGCAAAAAATTAGGGTTAGGGTTACCCCAAGCCCAAAGGGCGACGGCGCTCCACTTTTTGATCTCGAAACGCTTAGGCTTCTTGGAGGACGATGAAGGGCCTGCACTGCTTGAAGCCTCTCCGACCGGAACCATTGGCAAGTCTGAGTCCAAGGTCGCCATTGTTTTTTCGATTCTTGTGGGAACAACAACAAACGCTTGTTTTGAACTCTAGAGAGGAAAAGCAAAACAAGCGATTCAACAATATTTGGGAACTACAAGAAGTTTTTGGGCTTTGGGCTTTTTATAAATAGGCTCCGCTTTTGTAAAGTAGTTTAGAATGTAAGGTTAAAAATATACTGAATTTAATAATAATAATAATAATAATAATAATAATAATAATAATAATATAATAATAATAATAATAATAATAATAATAATAATAATAATAATAATAGTAATAATAGTAGTCGTCGTAGTAGTAGTAATAATAATACTAATAATAATCATAATAATGATGATGATTAATAATAATAATAACATTTTAAGTCTCCTTATCGCTCCAGGTTGCGGCTTCATATTACAGTTATAAAATTAAATTAATAAATCTATTAAATAAAAATCATATTATAATAAAAATACATATTACAATTTTATAAGAATTTTATTATAAATTTAAACACTTTTACGCCTCTTCATCGCGTCACATGGCGGCTTCATATTGAACATTTTTCCAAACTACTTAAAAGGATTATCATCTCCTCCATACGACATGAATGAATTGTCATCTTCTCTAGAATATATGGAAAGATTGTCATGTTCTCCATACGACAATGTGGATGGCCATCAACTTCAAGCTACATGGAAGGATTGTCATCTCTTCCATACTACTTGGAAGGATTATCATCTTCTCCATACGACACGAATGAATTGTCATAATCTCCAGAATACATTAATGGATTATAATCTACTCCAGACTACATGGAATGATCATCTCTTTCGGACGACATGAGAGGATAATCATATTCTCCACGCAATATGGAAGGATTGCCATCAACTCTTGACTCATTTCAACCATAGCCTCATGGGCCTCAATCAGGTCCATTCGACCATAGCCTCATGAACCTCCATCAGGTCCATTCGACTATAGTCTCATAAACCTTCGTCAGGCCTTGTAGAGTGAGGATTATAGAATGAGGAATGAAGACCCCCATTGACCTTTGTCAGGTTTTATAGAGTGAGGAATGAAGACCTTCACTGACATTTGTCAGGTCTTGTAGAGAGAGGATTGTAGAATAAGGAATGGGGACCCTCATTGACCTTTCTCAGGTCTTGTAAAGTAAGGATTAAAGACCCTCATTGACCTTTGTCAGGTCTTGTAGAATGAGGAATGAATACCCTCATTGACCTTTGCAGATCTTGTAGAGTAAGGAATGAAGACCCTCGTTGACCTTTGTCAGGTCTTGTAGAATGAGGAATAAAGACTCTTGTGGGACACAGGAACTGGGCGACGCATGCTGTTCCAGGCTCGCGGCCTAGTCGGGAGTACGGAGTAGCCACGGGGGACTAAACCGGAGAATAATGGAGTCGCCACCAGATGTGAACCGGGAAAATGAGATTTAAGGCCGCACTCACCCCTCGCAAGGGAAGACCTCAAACCGTTGGGTTCGGAATGGTCTCTTACTTATGTCACTTGTAATGAAAGGATTTGTGTAATAATTTAATCAAGCTTAAGTAACACTTATTTCCAAGAGTATCATGCTTCTAAATCCATATGCACAAAAATAAAACTTACACCTAAATTTGCATATATTTCACATCTAAGATTGCATGTTTGAAAGTACATCAAAGTAGCAACGAACATACAACTTCATTGGCATATTGTATTCATGGAAACACAAGCAGATGCTAACCACACAAGCACACATAAAGGCGAATCAAATAATGGCGAACATGTGATTTCATAGACATATCATAAACAAATAGCCATTACATGTTCATGCATAAATAAAAAAGTCCACTAAATACATAATGCAACAAGACACTTAAGGATGCAATTAGGCATTAAAGTAAGCATGCTATGACATAGTTCAAAAGAAGATAACTAATATGGACACAAGCACACATGTGAGCACTTTTCCAAGTGGTACGTGGAATTGTATCCCAAGTACAGACCGTACTACCGTCCATTCGGAATCGGCTACGTAATTTATGTCTGGGTTTCCATCCGATATACCACAAGGAATAATACTCAAATGCTATCATAACATAGATATATGAATTGTAATACGTTAAGCCAAGACTAAGGTAAATGATGCAATCAATAGATGAAAGACACGGCAAATATCGTGGTAAAGGTAGCCTTTTAGGCTTTTCTCCCCCAAATGGAGAACCTTTTAATCCAATACAATAAGCTCATGCGCCTTTCCTTACAATGCATACAAAGATAAAGATAACTATATGAAATTTCGTATACCCGATTGAACACATCTTACATTCAACCGAGTATATATCAACTGGCGCGGCAAAGCATCATGGTAAAGGATTTTAACCCCTCCAAATAGGAGACCTTAATCCGACTTACTGAGCCCATGCGCTCGATCGCATCATGCATACAAACATATAAAGACAATCATATCAAACTTAGTATGCCCGATTGAACATATCTTATATCCAACCGACACACACATCAACCGGCGCGGCACAGCATCGTGGTAAATGATTTTAACCCCTCCAAATAGGGGACCTTTAATCCGACTTACTAAGCCCATGCGCTCGATTGTATCATACATACAAAAATAAAGACAATCACATCAAACTTAGTATGCCCGATTGAACATATCTTACATCCAACCGAACACACATCAGCGGCAAAGCATCGTGGTCAAGGATTTTAACCCCTCCAAATAGGGGACCTTTAATCCGACTTACTAAGCCTATGCGCTCGATCGCATCATGCATACATATATAAAGACAATCATATCAAACTTCGTATGCCCGATTGAACATATCTTACATCCAACCGAACACACATCAACCGGCGCGGCAAAGCATCGTGGTAAAGGATTTTAACCCCTCCAAATAGGGGACCTTTAATCCGACTTACTAAGCTCATGCGCTCGATCGCATCATAACATAAATAAATAACATGCGGAAATTAAAAGACGGAATAATAAAGTGCGAATAATCAAAATATCATAAAGCGAAATATGCGCCGTTTACTCAAGTGGTACGTGGAGTTGTATCCCAAGTACAGATCGCACTACCGTCCATTCGGATTCGGCTACGGAATTTACGTCTGGGTTTCCATCCTATATACCATGAGAGACGACATATTTTCCGTTTTAATCAATGGCCACAACACACATCACATGCAAACAATATTCAATAAATAATTAAAACACAATTAAAAGAATCAATAAAAATCAAATAAAAAAACAAGTGTGAAAGGTACCCTCAGGTCTAACCTTTTAAGTCGTCTTCCGGACTCGCGTTTACAACCGTCGGAAGGGCTATCACTCCGCAACTTTTCTGGTTCACTGGTTTGCGTTTTACCTCGCTGTTTCATTGCTCAAGCTACTGTTTTGACTATGTTTTGCTGCCGCTTTCGCTCTATTTTCTGGTTACTTTCTGGACAGTTTCGGTTACTGTTTTGGGGTGTTTTTGTCTCGGTTTAAAGTGTAGATTTTTGGACTGTTCAAGGACTGTTTTGGGTCACTGTTTTGTCTATATTTTGGGACTGCTTTCAATGGTTTTACTCACTGTTTTCAGGGGTTATTACTCACTATTTTGGACATTGTAAAGGGGCAGTTTTGTGGTATTTAGGGACTGTTAGGGTAGTTTTGGGTGCAGTTTCGGGGACTGTTTTTGTGTTGATTATTCTCGGTGTGGATAAAGGCTATGTAGGCTGGTGGCTTACGTTTGTTCGTGGGGTTGCTGAACGTGAGAGAGGCTGGGCAGTGTGTGATCGTGGCGTGGACATGGGCTGTGAGTGTAGTGGGCGTTCTAAGGGGCTTTATTTGTTGCGCTAATATGGGTTATGGGTCTGCTTATATTGGCTGATCAGAGGGGTTAGGTGTCATTGAAAGGAGCTAGGCGTGAAGTGTTTGGTTGATGCGTGGAAGGCAGTGTGAGATTCAACGTGTGTGTACGTGAGCTGTGTGAGGGGTCTGCTATGCTAGGCGTGAGGGGCAGATTTGTGAGTGGAATTTGAGGGGGTGCTTGCGTGAGGCAGTGAATGGCTGGTGGCGTGATGAAGGCTAAGGGGCGTGAGAGTGAACTGAATTGATGGTGTCTTAGCGTGGGTGGAGGGGCTGCTATGTGAGGTCAATTAGGGGAATTCAGGCGTGAGATGGGCGTGAGTTGTTGAGGTTTTTTTATTTTGTGTTTGTAGTTTGGCCGTGTGTTGTGAGAGATAGAGTGTTTAGGGTTTCTTATTTCTTTTTGGTTCTGCCGTGAAGGTGGTGTCCTCTTAGGGTTGCAAATTTGTGTTGTTTATATATTAGTCAATTAGGGTTTTCCTTGTCTCACAAGGAAGGGATCTTGGTTTCTAATTTAGGCTTTTCAAGAATGGTATACACAAGATTGAGGGGGGACAAAATATTTTAAATTAGGAAGTTACAAGATTAGATTGGTGTTGATTAGGAAGTCAAATATTTTAGATTGGTAAATATATTATTTAGTTAGGAATGATTATATTTGATTAGTTTATATTAGGCATATACTTATTTTATGTTTGGTAAATATTTTATTTATTTATTAATTTAATTAATATTTTATTTAGTTAATGTTTTATTTAATTAATAATTATTTAATTTGGGTGTGTATTAGGGGGCTATGGGTGTGTGGGCTTTGGTTAGGTGGGTGGGCTTGGCTAGGTGTTTTGATGTATTTTAATTTGGAAGTGAATTATTTAATTTAAATTTAAATTTAATTTGTTTTATTTAATTTGAATTGGAATTAATTTAATTGGATTTAATTGTGAATTTAATTTGATTAAGATTTAATTTAATTACGTTTTAATTTAATTCAGTTGTATTTTAGTTTAGTTTTAATTCAATTGTATTTTAACTTTAATTTTATTTCAATTGGTTTTAATTAAAATTTGTGAAATGTGTTTTAAATTTTTAATTATTTTTTAATTTGTGACATGTGTTTTAACACGGAGGTCCAACAAGCGAACCCGAAGCTAATCCAGCGAATAAAAACTAACAAAATGTTGATTCTTCGATGATCGTTTCTCGCAACTTCCTCGACTAAAAAAGTAGTGCCTCCAACTGAGACTCATCATCGGGTTTCACATGCAAAAATGCAATGTCTACAACTCTTATAGATCATCATGAAATCTAGTGGAATGAGAAGTGAAGACCCTCATGGATCTTCATCATGTTTGGTGGAGTGAAAACTCTATTGGAACTTCATCGGTTCTGGTGGAGTGAAGACTCTCTTGGACCTTCATCAGGTCTAATGGTGTGTAGTCTCTCATAGACCATCACCAGGTCCAATGGAATGAAAACCCTTATGGACCCTAAAATTCTATCAAAAGTTCAGACGACCCAGCCTCTAGACGACAGAGCACACGTTTGAAGAACCACTAATTGGCCCATTCGACGGAGCCACCAGATGACATGTATGAATATTTAGTGATACATACTAACAATGTTCATCATCACATATATAAATATTTCCCTCATTCGACACGACAGTATGAACCAGCCGAATGGAGATTATCTTGACCTTCATCTCGTTCAGTCGACTGGGAACATTCCTCATGGATCACGTAGAGTCAAGCTCAAGATTTGGCCTTCATTTGGTCCAGACGACATTGAAGACTCCCATAGTCCTTTGACCAGTAGTATGGAGATTATCATTGACTTCAACAGGTTCACTCAGCTGGAACATTCACCATGGCTCATTTAGAGTCAAGTTCAAGACCTGGCATCTATCTGGTCCAGACGACAATGAAGACTCCCCTAGTCTTTTGACCAGCAATTTGAAGATAATCATGACCTTCAACTAGTTCAGTCTACTGGAACATTCCCCATGGCTCACATAGAGTCAAGCTCAAGACTTGGCCTTCATCTGGTCCAGACGACATTGAAGACTCCTCTGGTCCTTTGATTAGTAGTATGAAGATTATCCTGACCTTCATCTGGTTCAGTCGACTGGGAACATTGTTGGACAATTATGACCCATAGCATCACTATTTGTACAGATCATGGTGTTGTTGTACAAATTAACTATATGACAAAGGAAATTGCTCTTTTATCATTTGTAATTGGATTACCAGGAAATATAAATGATAAAAGGTCATTATGATTAGTTCTGCATTGAGATGATATGAGACGGTATCAATCCACAAAGGTTTAATCATTAAATAATCTATAGTCGTAGTATTATCGAGATTGGACATTGATAATGCGAAATAGACTAGTATTGCACTTGTGCGCGTTGTGGGAGCATAACATCATAGTTCTCATATATTTAAGTATCAGATACTTATGCAAGTGCGATAAGAGGTTGTGTTTACCGATTGTACGGAAACAGCTTCGCTCTGGATAGACCTCTCGAAATTCCATTGGTAGTATGACTATGTGTATATGGAAGTTCGAATCAGGGTAGGTGTATTTGGTCTTAACTAGGGACTTGCACCGCTAATACTTGCGACAATCAATATACTTTGGTTTTGGTCGTCCAGGGCTTTAACCGGTTCTGTGTACGCCTCTTCTGGGTATATTGAGAATCGTAGTGTATTGGGTGTGATGTCGAGATGGAAATATCACTCCAGTCATAGTGGAGATGATGATCACGTAGGATACAAAACTGATGCTCTTATGTACTGTAGTCATCGGGATAATATGACAAGGTCATGATTATCCGATTATAGAGACTAGTACCAGAGATCCAATATGTGCATCGTACGGGGCAGACACAATTTCAACCCCAAGCCTAGCACGTGACATCCGATACTGGATCGCAATACGCAATACTACGTATACTACGCCTGATATAGATCACATATTCCTTTAAGAATATTTCTGGAGAATTGGGTAGAGATGGTGATTTGCTAGAAGCCAACCATGTCTTATAAATCGGTAAAAACGTAGTACTAGGTACGTACGTGTTCGGATAGTCCGACGACCGAATTTACTACTAACATATCCGGGGATCTAATGGTCGCTTCCCGAAGATTCACCGATGACGTATGACTCAGATATAATTAATCTAGGATTAATATTAGAGAGAGAAAATTAATCTGGGATTAATTACAGAGATATTTTATCTGGGATAAAATATTATTTATAGAGAGAGAACGATTAATTTGAAATTAATCGATAAAATAATATATTCGATATATTATACGAAATTAGATTTCGACGCGGATTAAAATTAGATTTTAATTTGGGCGAACGAGTTAATTTAGAATTAATTCGCTAGCGACGTGAATAGTAATTTTACTATGCATAATTATTTAATTAAATTTGATTTAATTACGTTGCAACGGAAAATTCGTTAATTCGGAATTAGCAAACCCGAGCCTGGGAGTGTTTGTAGGCCCACTCGCATTTCGAATTTAAGTGCGGCCCACAAGTCACATCAAGCGTCAAATCACTAGTCAATCAAGTGATGGAAGTCACATCTCTTTGAGTGAAGTGATGCTTGTCATCATTGATTGATGTGAATAGTTGATGGTGGTTGTTGAATGCATTTAATGCCATTTTTCCCTCACTTTTGCTTTTTGATTTTGGAAAAACAAATACAAAATGTGTAGAGATTTTGGTATATGTTTTATTAGGTTTTAGAAACCAAAATATAACAACATAACTCACTCCTCTCTTCTCTCTCCCATTTTCGGCCTTGGGCCATTTTCCTTCCTCTTAATTTCTCTCAATGCCGAGAGCATGAAAAAGCCTTAGGAAGAATTTGTGGCAAATTTTTCCAAGTGCTAGCACACTAAAGAGTCATCCAAAGGTGATAGGGAAACCCATTCATGAGCATGGAATCACACATAAAGCTTGGAGCTTGGAGATTCAACAAGGAGCACAAATTGGCGCCATGGCCGAGAGCTTCAAGGATGGAGCAAGAAATTTTGTTGTTCCTCGCATCGCAAAAGCCGATCAAAGTGAGTATTCCGCAACTTAACTTTGATGTATTCACATGTTTAAATGCTTAAATTGATCTTGGGACTATAGTAGAAACCCAACAATGGTATCAAGAGTCTTGTTTTAAGCATGAAAATGGATTTAGGGTAAAATTGGGTAAAATTGATTTGAGCATGTTTTGATGAAATTGATTGTTTGAATATGCTTGAATGATGATAACATAGTGTTATGCATGATCAATTTGATGAAAATTGAATTGGATGAATTTTTCCCCAAATTAGTAGGCTTGGCCGAAAGTTGCTATTGCCATAATGTCATGGTGATTTTTGTTTTTTGAATCATTGGATGAGTTTAAATGACTTGGGAAATGTTGATTTGAGATTCAATTGGATTGAAATCGGAATTGGACTAAAAAACCCCAAATTGTCGTGAGTGATATAGCATGAAAATGATTGATTTTTGATTCAATAATGTTGGACATGTGTTGATGATGATAAGCATGATTAATTATATAAATTGGTATTTTGGAAATGTTAATTTGGTTAATTAATCATGGCTATCCACTTTGATTAATTTAATTGTGAAATTTGGAATTTTGTGATTTAAATTAATTGGGCTTAATTTGGAATTGGGCTTATAAAGTTGTATTTGGGCTTAATGGGCTTGGTTGGGCCAAGTTTGGTTTAGGCTAATTGTTTGGATCCAATTGGGCCTAAAACCATATCCATAAAGTCCAAATATAATTAAATGGGCCTTTAATATTTTAATTGGGCCTAATGGGCCTAAATTGGTTTCTTGGCAAATAAGGGTGATTCCTTAAATGGGCTTTGGTATTTGGATTTAACCCATATTGACCAAAGTCCATGCCTTAAGAAATTAATTGAAAGCCCATTGGACTTTAATTAAATTGACATTGGATGTTAATTGGGCTTTGAGACCCGATAAGATTAGATTTAGAATCTAAGTCGTAAAGGCACATTAAAAAGTGTAATCATTTAATTTGGAATTAAATATAGAATTAGTATTGAATACAAATTAAATTGGATTTAATATTGTAGTTTGATATAATTCAAGAATTCGTACTTTGAGTACTTATTCTTAAAACGAGTCGGACTCGCGCAAAATCAAATCGTTGTTTGAACATTGGATGGTCATTAATTTCAGATTAATTAATTGGATTAGATTGATTGATAACATGCTTTGTGTGAATACATGGATGTGATGTATGAATAATGTATATCGGATGGATCTTAGATGGGTGAGGGCAATTTTGGAAATTATTGTTATAAATTTAGAATTTATTAAATTGGACATGCGTGTCCAGCCTATTACTTCTTGATTCTTTGTATTTCTCTTCTCACCTATTCCCCTCAATGTAAATGAAGTTTCTTTAGAAGTGTTATGTAATTGGGTAGAAGTAATATTTGTGCTAGCGGGAGAGAGGAAATGGAGAGATTTGTTCTAGGAACAAAGTGTTTTAAATATCCATCTGCATATCATTATAAATTTATTTTACGTGCCTTATTATGCTTTTAGAATGCATGTTTAAGGGTGTATGATGAGACCTAATCAAAGATAATTAATTGGTTGCCAATTACGCGAAAAACCCTCAACATATATTAAGTGTTTTTCCTTCCATTGAGTGATTCATTCTCAAGATCCAAGATTGGCACTGGTTTGTTGGCCAAAGTCAAGACCTTTGTCCATCGCGGAAGTGTTTGAATCATGAAGGCTTTGTTCCATATCGGTGTCTTGTCCAAGTTGTGATTTGTTGGCCAAAGTCAAGATCACTTCTTGTCCATCGACATCGATTACGAAGCTTTCCAAAGTCAATGGGTCCCGCTAAACTGGAATCATTAAGTTTGTTGTGCCAAAGCCAATGCTTAATTGATTCAGAGGAAAAAAGCTAGGCAATATATTGGATATATTGGCATATATAAGATATATGTTTCGGACTTGGATGTCCACCTACTGGATCTAGGATTGGATGAGATCCAATTGATCTTAGAGATCTACCTAGTTAAATATCATACAATTTGTTGGCAAAAGTCAAGGTTGTGTGTTATTTAACAGGATCCTAGCCCACTAGAAACAAGGTTTCCCGAGTACTCAACAGAGGGTTAGAGGCTCGCCGAAAAATAGTGGGAGCAAGTATTAAATTTACAATTTCGTTTAGATACTTGCCAATACGCGCTCATTTCATTTTTCGTCAATACTTAAATAAATATTAGTTGGACTAATATCTTTGTTTTAATTAAACAGTTGGACTGTATTCAAACTACTTCAAATTATAGTTGATTATATTTTGTTAGACATAATAGTATTCTTTCAAATATGAAGGAAGTGAAGAGGGGCAAGGCTCCGGCTTCAAATATGTTTGTCATAAACATGTTCGCTATTAGTTTCAAAATTGGATTTTGATACTAGATGTGGTACATAATATATGTATTGATGTGCAGAATCTACTGATGAGCAAGATACTGACTTCAGTTGAGATCGATCTACGAATCAGAAACGGGAAGAGAGTCGCTGTTTTAACCGTAGAAACCTAAGTTTAGGAACTACCCTTTGGGTGTGTACTTAAATTAGGAAACTGTTAAAATGTACCTAGTTTGGCTAGAAATATTATCTCTATATCAGAGTTTAACCTGTTGCGGGTATACCTTTATATTCTAGAACACTAAAGTGTTTTATTTTATAAAGATGATATTGAGATAAGCACATTGGATGTGAATAACAATATTTATATTTTGAATAAAAATGGATCTCAAACATATAACATGACAAACAAATAGCTCAAACTGATTTAATCAGATGAGACTTATTTATGGCATTGTTGTCTGGGACACATTAAACAAGACTCGTATATCCACACTTTTGAAGAGTGGATACTAGGACGGATTTGATCCTATTCAAATGATGTCTACGAATCTAGTTCATTAGGCAAAATGCCTAAAACACATTTTACTTGGTAAAAGTACAAGTGCCATCGATCTGTTAGCCCTCGTTCATAGTGACGTAAGTGGGCCCATATCTAGCTAGGCTAGAGGTTGATATGAACACTTCGTAACCTTTACGGATGTGGCATCGCATTATGGTTATGTGTTTCTCTTGAAACACGAATCAGAAACTTTTGATAAATTCAAAGAGTTTCGGCACGAAATAGACAGAAAGATCGGCTAAAGTATAAAACTGTCACGGTTAGACCATGGTGGAAAATACTTAAGCAATAAGTTTCTCAATTATCTGAAAGAGTATAGTATTCTTTCACAATGGACTCCTCTCGGAACACCTCAATTGAGCGGTGTGTCCAAACGGAGAAACCAAATTTTGTTAGACATAATAAGGTTAATCATGAGTCGCTCTGAGCTACCATTTTCCTTCTTGGGATACGCATTAAACCGTGTAAAACTTATTTTGAATAAGGTTCCATGAAAATCTGTTTGACAGATTTCATATTAGATATGAACAGGAAAGAAACCAGTTTTTCTCATTCCTGAAGATTTGGGAATGCTGGGCATATGTTTGGATGATACCAAACTAGAACCCAAATCGGATAAGTGCCTAATTTGTGGGTATCCTAGGGTAACCAAAGTATAGTACTTATACAACTCACAAGAGAACAATGTAATTGTTGCTCACCATGCGGTTTTCCTAAGAGGAATATTTATATGCAGTGGTAAGTGGGAGGAAAGTAAAACTCGATGAAAATTGGAGTAATACTATTCCAGGCACCGAGTCCTAATGGAACACAAACAGTTCATCAATGATGAAACTGTACCATAATCTTCGAATACACAAGAACCGCGTAAGTCGGAGAGAGTCAGAAAACAACCTGTGAGGTATGGGTTTCTGATCTCACCTCGTAAATATGTCAATCTTATTGAGGAAAACAGACTGACTACTTATGAGGAAGTGATACAAGGTGTCGACTCCCTATCATGGCAAACTGTCATGAAATCCGAAATGGATTCCATGTATACCGACCAAGTTTGGAAACTGGTTGATGTACCGGAAGGCATTGTGCCTATTGGTACTATATGAGTCTTCAAGGAAGACATACATGGATGGCAACATACCACGTACTAAGCTAGGCTTGTAGCGAAAAAGGTATCGTTATCAACATTGTGTTGATAACGATACCTTTTACACGTTGCCATGGTTAAATCCATTTGGATAATGCTTGCTGATGCTGCATGTTTCATTTATGAAATATGGCAGCTGAACGTCAGAATCGCTTTCCTTAAACGGAAACCTTTTAGAGGATGTTTACAACATCCTGACGGTTTTGTCGTACCTAAACGAGCAAACAAGGTTTGCAAATTATTCGATCCATTTATGGATTGAAGCAAGAATTATGTTCTTGGAACTGATGTTTTGATATAATCATAATGGTGTATGATTTAATTCAAAACTGATATGATTCTTGTGTATAGAAGAAGGTTAGTGGGAGCGCACTGACAATGATTGTCCTATAAAATGATGATATATCATTTCTTGGAAATGACATTGCCATAAAACAATCAGTGAAAGCTTGGCTTTCATGAAAAATTCTCCGTAGAATTCTTGGAGAGACAACCTTTATTCTAGGAATAAAGATTTACTGGGATAGATCTAAAAGTTGTTGGCGACCTGGTGTCTCATATG
Source organism: Zanthoxylum bungeanum (assembly GCA_019454045.1). NCBI lineage: Eukaryota > Viridiplantae > Streptophyta > Magnoliopsida > Sapindales > Rutaceae > Zanthoxylum > Zanthoxylum bungeanum. Next base: position 10,529 of record SKCR01033480.1, on the reverse strand, counting down.
CTTTGAGCATATGGAGTCACAATCAGGCCAATCCAAGTGATAGTCACTGGATTGATGGTAAGAACATCTTTAAGTATCTTAGATGATCTAAGGATGCTTTCTTATACTATGGAGAATGAGAACTTGAAGTGACTGGGTTCACTGCTGCAAGTTTCCTAACCGACAAAAACGACTATAAGTCGTAATAAAGGTACTATATAGTTTGAATAACGGAACAGTGAGCTGGAAATCTTCCAAGAAAGATACTGTTGCCGAATAAGCAACAAAAGCGGAATATTGCTGCAGCTGAGGCAGCAATAGAAGCCATTTGGATCTTAATAATCCTAATTAGATTAGGAGTAGTTCTGTTAGCAGCTGAGCTAGGCTATAGCACAGGCTAAAGAATTAATGGTCTCATCAACGATCCAAGTATATACTTCAACTATTCATCTGATTCGTTCGGATCATACATCGTGGCGATGTGATGATCGAATAAATCGCATCAGATGATAACTTTGTAAATCCACTGGCGAAAGCATTTTTCTCAGCAGAAGTTTGAGCGAACAGTACATAGTTCAAGTGTAGGACACTTGAGTGATTGGCTATAGGCCAAGTGGGAGATTGTTGGACAATTATGACCCATAGCATCACTATTTGTACAGATCATGGTGTTGTTGTACAAATTAACTATGTGACAAAGGAAATTGCTCTTTTATCATTTGTAATTGAATTACCGGGATATATAAATGATAAAAGGTCCTTATGATTAGTTCCGGATTGAGATGATATGAGACAGTATCAATCCACAAAGGTTTAATCATTAAATAATCTCTAGTCATAGTATTATCGAGATTTGACATAGATAATGCGGAATAGACTAGTATTACACTTGAGCGCGTTGTGGGAGCATAACGACATAGTTCTCATATATTTAAATATTGCATACTTATGCAAGTGCGATAGGAGGTTGTGTTTACCGATGGTACAGAAACAGCTTCGCTCTGGATAGACCCCTCGGAATTCCATTGGTAGTATGACTATGTGTCTATGGAAGTCCGAATCAGGGTAGGTGTATTTGGTCTTAACCTGAGACTTGCACCGCTAATACTTGCGACAATCAATATACTTTGGTTTTGGTCGTCCAGGGGTTTAACCGTTTTGTGTACGTCTCTTCTGGGTATATTGAGAATCTTATTGTATTGGGTGTGATGTCGAGATGGAAGTATCACTCCAGTCATAGTGGAGATGATGATCACTTAGGATACAGAACTTGTGCTCTTATGTACTGCAGTCATTGGGATAATATGACAAGGTCATGATTATCCGATTATAGAGACTAGTTACGAGAGATCTGATATGTGCTTCATACGGGGCAGACACAATTCTAGCCCCAGGCCTAGCACGTGACATCCGATACTAGATCGTAATACGCAATACTACGTATAATACGCCTGATATAGATCACATATTCGTTTAAGAATATTTCTGGAGAATTGGGTAGGCATGGTGCTTTGCTAGAAGCCAACAATGTCTTGTAAATCGGTAAAAACGTAGTACTAGGTACGTACGTGTTCGGATTGTCCGACGACCGGATTTACTGCCAACATATCCGGGGAACTCATGGGTCGCTTCCCGAAGATTCACCGATGACGTATGACTCAGATATAATTAATCTAGGATTAATTATTAGAGAGAGAATTAATCTTGGATTAATTACGGAGATATTTTATCTGGGATAAAATATTATTTATAGAGAGAGAACGATTAATTTAGAATTAATCGATAAAATAATATATTCGATATATTATACGAAATTAGATTTCGACGCGGAATTAAAATTAGATTTTAATTCGAGCGAACGAGTTAATTTATAATTAATTCGCTAGCGACGTGAATAGTAATTTTGCTAGGCATAATTATTTAATTAAATTTGATTTAATTACGTCGCAACGGAAAATTTGTTAATTCGGAATTAGCAAACCCGAGCACAGGAGTGTTTGCGGGCCCACTCACATTTCGAATTTAAGTGCGGCCCACAAGTCACATCAAGCGTCAAATCACTAGTCAATCAAGTGATGGAAATCACATCTCTTTGAGTGAAGTGATGTTTATCATCATTGATTGATGTGAATAGTTGATGGTGGTTCTTGAATGCATTTAATGCCATTTTTCCCTCACTTTTGCTTTTTGTTTTTTGGAAAAACAAATACAAAATGTGTAGAGATTTTGGTATATGTTTTATTAGGTTTTAGAAACCAAAATATAACAACATAACTCACTCCTCTCTTCTCTCTCCCATTTTCGGCCTTGGGCCATTTTCCTTCCTTTTAATTTCTCTCAATGCCGAGAGCATGAAGAAGCATTAGGAAGAATTTGCGGCAAATTTTTCCAAGTGCTAGCACACTAAAGAGTCATTCAAAGGTGATAGGGAAACCCATTCATGAGCATGGAATCACACATAAAGCTTGGAGATTGGAGATTCAACAAGGAGCACAAATTGGAGCCATGGCCGAGAGCTTCAAGGATGGAGCAAGAAATTTTGTTGTTCCTCGCATCGCAAAAGCCGATCAAAGTGAGTATTCCGCAACTTAACTTTGATATATTCACATGTTTAAATGCTTAAATTGATCTTGGGACTATAGTAGAAACCCAACACATTCCATATGGCTCAGTCAAGTTTAAGACTTGGCCTTTATCTGGTCCAGACGACATTGAAGACTCCCCTGGTCCTTTGACCAGTAATATGGAGATTATCCCGACCTTAGTCTGGTTCAGTCGACTGGGAACATTCCTCATGACTCATATAGAGTCAAGATTAAGAAATGGCCTTCATCTGATCCAGACGACATTGAAGACTCCCCTGGTCCTTTGAGAAGTAGTATGGAGATTATCCCGACCTTCAAACAATTTCAGTCGACTGGGAAAATCCCTAATGGCTCCTGTAGAGTCAAGTTCAAGACCTTGCCTTCATCTGATCCAGACGACAATAAAGACTCCAATGGTCCCTTGACCAGTAGTATAGAGATCATCCTAACCTTCAATAGGTTTAGTCGACTGGGAACATTCCCCATGGCTCGTGTAGAGTGAAGTTCAAGACCTGGCCTTCATCTGGTCTAGACAATATTGAAAACTCCCTTGGTCCTTCGATCAATAGTATAGAGATTATCTTGATATTCAAACAGGTTCATTCGACTGTGAATATCCCAAATGGCTCACGAAGAATCTTATTTAAGACTCGGCCTTCCTCTATAACAAAAAACATTGAAGACTCCCCTGGTCATTTGATGAGTAGTATGTAGATTATTCTAACCTTCAAACAGGTTCGGTCGATTGGGTACATCTCTAGTGGCTCATGTAGAGTCGAGTTCACAATCTGGCATTTAATTGGTCCAATCAATAGGCAGCATCAACGCTCAGGTACACCTACATCCTGTGGTCTCGCCCTGGATGACACACACGTCAAGTACTCTCCAAACAATGACCCAATGACTTAGAGAGTATGGTACAAACTGTACGAGCCAAATTTGGGCCCAAGGATAAAATCGTCATTTCACTTCCGGACCAATGATATTGAAAGCTCAAAATCCTCTAAAAAGGCCTATTTATAAGATAATGTTGGCCCAAGTGATCTCACAAGCCCATACCCAAGAAAAATCCTTACTAAGGTGGCCAGTCTTCTGGCTTGCCAGCTACCCAAACCTAAAACGTCTAAATCAAGGTTAGTAACTCCCCCACATAGTTAGCCATTTTAGACACCAAACGGAAGAGAAATTAATGGAGGAAATAAACACCCTTCTCAAGAACATATAAAAGGGAGATGTAATCCAGAGCAGAGGGGAAGGTTATTTCTACTAGAGCTTGTGCATTCTCATTTGGGCTCTCAAAGCATTTCATCCCTGAAACACCAACCCATCGCCCTCACAGCAGTCAACAGAGGTCAATGTAAAACTCTACATTGTTCTTCCAACGCTATTCAACTCGTTACCACAACTGACTTGGGCATCGAAATGCCTACGACATCCACCACACCGATGGGTAGGAACCCCACACTCACTCTATCTTTGTTTTACAGGTTCGCTAGCGCCCCCATCCTACGAATTCTCGATTGTGGACCTCGGGCGAAATCTAGCTCCCATAGTAGACAAAGGTGATTAGTCACACCTAATTTTACATATTGAATTAAGCCTACCTAATATTTGATTATAACTTTTATTAATTAAAAATTGCATAATTTTTGCTCTAAATAACAAGCTTGAGAAATGTTTTAATTAAGCTTGAGAAAGCTAAATACAAGCAAGAATTATACAAATTAGCCTAAGTTAGAGAAGTGTTTAGGGAAACATTTGAAGATCTGTACAATATTTCAACTAGGAGAAATCAAGATTGGATCTTAGAGTGAAGCTTGCTAGTATTGGAATCAAGATTGGATCTTAGAATCAAGCTGGCTAACTTTGGATTTTATCCACAACATTTCAACAAGGATAAGTAGATTGGATCTTTGAATCAACCTTGCAAGGTAAGTTTGATTTTCTCCAAAATCTATGTTTTTCATCAGTGAGTTTTCATTAGTGAGACATATAGTGATGAATTATGTATTAGATACATAATAACATAGCTTGATGTTGAAATTAGGCTAATTAATTGAGTTAAAATGCTTTGGAAGTATAAACACAATATTCTTGTAATTGCGTCAAAATATTTATGTTAGAGATAGACATAAAATTAAAGTTTGGAACTCTAGATAATAGCTCGGAGCTAAGGCTACCATTCTACAATCACTTGACCATATTTGGGTGACCTAGAATTAATCATGAGTCATTTCATTGTGAGATTCTATTTTGGTTTGTAATTTGATTTAAAGAAATATATATATGTTTATTTTATAACAAATGTTGTGGTTGGTTTTGGAATTTAAATTATTTTTGGTGATTTTAAAATGTGTTTAAGGTTTTTTAGAAATTAAAAAAATAAAAAATTTTGAAAAACAATGTGCTATTGAACAACAACACAACGTGCTGTGCTGCAATATAGTACACTCAATGTGCTGTATGTAACGTGAGTTGTATGCAGCCAGCGCTGTATGCAGAGTGTGATGCATGTTGGCTACTCAAGCTACTTGCGCGGCCTAGGCGATACGCGGCCAGGGCGATGTACGGCCCGGGAGATGCGCGCCCTTTCCGATTTTCTCCCATTTTTATTTATCCGAACACTGATTTTTCCCTAAACACTCGTAATGGAATATGGTATTTTATTAAAATATTTTAAAAATACACCCATACTAGATATCTACGGGTTAGACCCATTTTCGTTGTGCGGGGCACCGATCCGACCCTAGGGGTTCCATAACCGCCCCAACTGAAGCATCACAAACAACTCCGGGAATAGAGTAGAGCATCAAGTATGGGAACATGAGATTGAAGCATCTCATAGTTAGGATCAAAACATCTGACAACCCATCGAAGCATCGGGGGACCTGAGGATCCACCAACTTTTATAAAGATACATACTGTAACCAAAACATCCCACCACTGATCGAAGAATCGGAGAGTCCAATGGCCCATCTATCAACAATATAAATTGCTACAAGGTCATGTATGTCCAACGACGCTCGACAAACCAAGAAAGCAAAAATACATGCATACTTTGATAGACTTATCATTGTCACATACTACACAAGCTTACCAAAGTGGGGGTGACTGTATACATTGTATTTTTACACATAGCCCGATGACAAGTCTCTTATGGGGGCACCAAATGAAATTTTTGAAAGTTACAAGGATTAATGCCGAAAATGAAAGGAATTCCAGAGAATTCAAATAAATAGGCAAGTCTCGGTCGTACGTCACCTATGTCCAACCAAGTGTTTTCTCATACCATAATATTCGGCAGAACATATATTGAAAACACTAAATCCACCTGAACATATGACAAGCTGTCAATGAGTGTGCAGATTGTCAATTACTGGAATCACGGGATCTGATTAATGTCCATCCGAGCATATATTTGAAATAAATATCCAATCAGACATATATCAAGCTGTCAGTGAATATACAGATTGTCAATTACTAAAATCACGGACCTGATTAATGTCTGGTTAGACATGTATCTCAAAATAAATATCTCATTGTACATATATCGAGCTGTAACTGACAATACAGATTAGCAATTACCAGAGTCAGGAAGGGGATTTCATTCCCCTTTCCCATTCAGTCTAACTTGAGCACTATAAATTAGTGCCCAAAAATCTCACATGGGTCTTAATATGAAATGTGGGTGGAAAACTCTAAGTCCTGAAACTTTATCCTAAAATCTGAGAGAGATAAATAAAACAATTAGAATAATCTACAAATTCCTTGGCATTTTCCCCTTCCAGGAAGCAATCTGGTGACCGTTCAATTATCAGAGGTGTTTTCTGAGACAGCTACAGTCAAGGTGTGAGTTGCGGGCTCCCTGATCTTTATTTCTTATATTTTACATTTCCGTTTTGACGTAGTTATTGGGGGCAGATGTGGAACCTCTAAGGTCGGATCGGTGTCTCGTGCAGCGGAAGTGGGTCTAACCCATGGATATCTAGCATGGGTGTATTTTAAAATATTTGTATGTAAAACTACATTCCTTTTTCAAGTTCATAGGATAAAACGAGGACCAAAAAGGAGTCCGTAAATTTCGGAATGGAGAAAATGAAGTTTCAGTAAGTATCAGCTCTGCGAGTTGCGACGCCGAAGCTTGGGCGTCGAAACGTCCAAAGTGCGAGAGTTGAACGTCTTAGCATCGCGACACGGAAGGGTGTGCGTCGCGACGCTCCTAGATCTGATGCTCGGTGTCGCGACGCTAAGGGGTCAGAGTCTCAACGCTACCCTAGGCAGTGAGTATTTTCTACTTCAAACCAATACTAAACACTTTCAATCTTCTCATAATACTTCAAATACACCTAAAATCTAATTTTAGCATCATACCTACGATCACCACATGTTATACAACATGTATACATGTATTCTAAATACTTATATGCATTTATTTGAATCAAAACACAAACTAATTTAGAATCCCACTATGAAATATCTCATGAACAATTCTAGTTCACCCAAAGGTGGTCAAGTGATTCTAGAATGGTAGCCATAACTCTTAGCTTTAATCTAGAGTTCCAAACCCTTATTAATTGTTCCATGTCCAACATGAACATCTTTGACCTAATTAACAAGCATATTGTGTTTATATATCCAAAGCATCATAACATAATTTATTAGCCTTATTTCAACTTTAAACTATGTAATCATGAATCCAATACATAATTCATCACTATATGTCTCACTAATGAAAACTCACTAATGAAGAATATAGCTTAAGATAAATTAAAACTTACCTAGTAAGCTTGATGGAAGGATCCAATCTCATTTTCCTTGTTGAAATGGTTGGAGAACTTCCAAAGTTGCAAGTTTGACTCCAAGATCCAATCTTGATTCTAATGCTAGCAAGCTTCACTCCAAGTTCCAATCTTGATTTCTCCTAGAAGAAATGTTATAGAGACCTCACAAAACTGAAAGTGTTCAATCAAGTCCCAAGGATCACAAATCATGCATAAAAAACCACATATGAACACATCAAAGGAGGTGCGGAATATACTCACAATGAATTTCGGTTTTGATGAATGAAGAACAGGTGCGATTTTGTCTCCCTCCAAGCTCGGCAATGCTTCTCCTTGCAGTGGGCTGTGCGATTTTAGTCCTCTTTGAACCTCCAAGAATCGGCCATGCATGAACTCCATTGAAGCTCCAAGCTTTGAGATTCCATGCTCACAAACTCACTTCCCTATCACCTTTGTATCACTCAAGGTGTGTGCTAGCACTTATATTCTTCTTTTGCTTCTCAAAATGCTCGGTCAAACCAGAACAAAAGGTGAAGAATCGGCAGTGAGCCGAGAAGAAAGGGAAGAAAGAGGGAAAAATGAGAGGGAAAAGAGAAAAACCGCATACTGTTGCATGTAAGAGAGAGAAAAAGATTTTTAATATATATATTTTTTATTTCATTTACCAAGTAAAATAAATAAAATATATATATATCTTATCTTTTTAATTCAAAAGTCAAAAGTTAAAACAATAAAGCTTTTCCATCATTTCAACTTTTAACTTTAAGTCACATCACATCTATTCACTTTAATAAAGTGACATATTGTCAAGTCACATCACTCAAAGTGACAATTAATTTGACGATTGACGCGACTAGCGATTTGACGCTTGATGTGACTCGCGTGCCGCGCTCGAATTCGAAATGCGAATGCGCTCGCAATCACTCTCGGGCTCGGGTTCGCTAATTCCAAATTAACGAATTTTCCGTCGCGTCGTAATTAAGTGATTACGCCTAGCGAATTCACTATTCACGTCGCTAACGAATTAATTCTAAATTAATTCGTTCGCCCGAATTAAAATCTAATTTTAATTCCGCGTCGAAATCCAATTTCGATTAATATATCAAATATATTAATTTTATCGATTAATTCCAAATTAATCGTTCTCTCTCTTTAACGATATTTTATCCGAGATAAAATATCTCCGTAATTAATCCCAGATTAATTTTCTCTCATTGAATTAATCCCAGATTAATTCTATCTCTCTCTTCTAATTAATCCCAGATTAATCAAAGTGCGAGTAATACGTCATCGGTGAATCTTCAGGAACCGACCCATGAGATCTCCGGATATGTTGGCAGTAAATACGATCGTTGGACTGTCTGAACACGTAAGTACCTCGTACTACGTTTATATCGACTTACAAGACAAGGTTAGCCTCTAGCAAAACGCCATGCCTACCCAATTCTCCAGAAATATTCTTACAGGAATATATAGATCTGTATCAAGCGTAGTATACCGTAGTATTGTGTATATCAGCCCAGTATCGGATAATCACGTGCTAGGGCTGGGGCTGGATAAGTGTCTGCCCCGTCCGAAGCACATGTCGGATGTCTGGTAACATAGTCTCTATAATCGGATATACATGACCTGGTCACAATATCCAGGTTGGTTGCGCAACACTCAAGAGCACTAGTACCGTATCCTGCGTGACATCAACTCCAATATGACTGAAGTGACACTTCCGTCTCGACATCACACCCAATACACTACGACTCTCTGATAAACCCAGAAGCGGTGTACACAGAACCGGTTAAAGCCCTGTAACCACCAAGACCAAAGTCTACCGATTATCGCAAGTATTAGCGATGCAAGTCTCAGGTTAAGACTATACACCACCACCTCGATTTCGGCCTCCCATAGACACATAGTCATAATACCAATGGGATTCCGAGGGGTCTATCCAGAGCGAAGCTGTTTCCCGTACCATCGGTGAAACACCACCTCCTATCGCACTTGCATAAGTATCCAATACTTATATATATGAGAACTATGCCGTTGTGCCCTCACAACGCGCACAAGTGCAATACTAGCCTATTCCGCATTATCGATGTCCAGTCTCGATAATACTTCGGCTAGGGATATTTAATGATTAATCCTCCGGGGATTGATACTGTCTCATATCATCTCAATCCAGGAACTAATCATATGGACCTCTCTTCATTTATTCATCTATGGTGATCTAATCACAAATGATGAGAGTGCAATTTCCTTGTCACATAGTTAATTTGTACAACAACACCGTGATCTGTACAAATAGTGACGCTATGGGTCATATTATCCAACAATCTCCCACTTGGCACATAGCCAGTCACTCGAGTGTCTAACACCCGAACTATGTACAATTCGCTCAAATTGCTGAGGAAAGGTTTTCGTCAGCGGATTTGCTAATTATCGTCTGACCGATTTTACACGATCATCACATCGCCACACGATGTATGATCCGAACGAATCAGATGATATAGAAGTATATATCTGGATCGTCGATGAACCTTTAATTCTCTAGCCTGTGCTGACGCCTAGCTCAGCTGCTAACAGAACTATATCTAATCTAATTAGATTTATTATCGATCCAAATGGCTTCTATTGCTGCCTCAGCCCTGGCAGCAATAATCCGCATTTGTTGTTAATTCGGCAACAGTTATCTTGCTCGGAATATTTCCAGCTCACTGCACCGTTATTCAAACTGTATAGTACCGTTTGCGACTTTTGGTCGTCTTTATCGGTTATAGGAAACTTGCTACAGTGATCCCAGTCACTTCAAGTTCTCCTACTCCATAGACTAAGACAGCATCCTTAGTTCTCTAAGATACTAACGGATGTTCCTAACATCAATCCAGTGACTATCACTCGGATTGTCCTGTTTGTGAATCCATATGCTCAAAGCGTATGATACACCAGGTCTTGTACATTTTTCAATGTACGGTTCCACGGAGAGTATTTCGAAATCCAAGCTTTCGCCGACATTTTATGGGAATTTCATTGTCAGTGCCTCTCCCTAACCTCATTATTTAAACTAGAATCATTTTCATTTTGAATTAAATCATACACCATTATGATTGCTCAAAATGATAATTCCAAGAACTTATGCTCGCGTCAGCAAGCATCATCCAAATGGATCTACAGTGGCAATAGGTAAAAGGTT
>SKCR01033479.1:0-105217 GCA_019454045.1 Zanthoxylum bungeanum | reverse complement strand
GTCATCCGACGAGCCAAAGTGGTCGGTCACTAATCATCAAATGTTCGGTCTCAACCTGCTGGCTTTACAACACTCATGTGGTCTGGTTGCATTAATGATCTCGATCAAGAAAGGGAGTTACCCTTTTACCATTTCGTACTCCTTAAATAAATAGGACCTGAAAAAACCCATCAACATATATATCTATTCAATTCCTATGTCAATTCAACATATTAAACTCCATCATGCTATTGATGCACTACACTGAATTCTGCTTACTTTCTATACTCGTTACTAATCTAGTTCAGGTATTTATTATAACTTTCTCTCTTACGCTATCTTGAAATATCAACAGATCGGACAGAATAAAATATTATTCCTGTTAATCATTTAATCCACTACACTGATCATGTATATGTTACCATTTCATTATTATCTGGCATTCTTAAATATGTTCTTTCTAGGTAAGCATAAGACTATTACCTTCATCATTGATACATTTAAATAAGATCATGCTACTATGCACTCGTACTTTTCAAAATATTATTTCTATATGAACATGCTATACACAAAGTTAACCATCTATGCATACTGATACAGACATGTCACATGTATTAATGCCAACTATATGCTTTCAAATGATAACTAGAAGTATGATTATATGCATAATTTGGAACTATCATCAAACATTAACATGTAATATAATTTAGAAGATACTTCTTGAAAACCTTTTCTAGAAGACTGTTTCTTGAAAAAACTGTTTTCTGAAACTCTTTATGAAAGTCTCTTTATAAAACTAGTTAGACTTGCTGAAAACATCCTTTAAATCTATAGTTTCTGAAAATGTCTCAAAAACCTGTTTTCTGAAAACTATTTACTAAAAACTGAGTTCTGAAATCTGGATACAGAAAAATCTGAAAACTTTAACTGGAGATCTGAAAATTTAAAAAAAAAACTATTTATAAAAAAACTTATTTCTGAAACTGTATACTGAAAATGAAAATACTCGATGCCCATGACAATACAACTCAACTGGCAGCATCGCTGAAATCTGATAGTACTAGATGCCCAGGACAACAACTCAACTGGCAGCATCTCTGAGGCTGGTGGTGCCCTACGTCCAGGACAACAACTCAACTAGCAACGTCGAGCTCTACACCCAGGACAAAAATCAACTGGCAGTGTAGCCACCACTAGGGACCAGGTACAGATCTTAAGCCGCCATCTTGGCCCCACATGTGCACACATGTTCTCTGTAACCGTCAATTCCAACTGTAATAATTACATACTGGAGTGAGGTTTTACCTCATGCCCCGAAAACATGAAACCGCAAATAAACTTTTAAAAACTTAAATCAAATCCCAAACTGTAAAGAACATCTCTGTCAAAACATTTGAAAACTAGTCTTTGTAATACTTTGAAACTTAAAACACTTTTTACTTTAACTTAACTTCTAAAAACCATAACATGTAGGTATGCATATGCATTTCTCATGCTTTTCCTACTTTAGCCATGATTTCCTATATAGTATATATATGCACATGTACATATTTATGCATACTCTATGCACACATAAAACTTATCCTTATATATTGTCATACTCATATATACTTGCATACATATATGTAAATACGTTCATACTTTATCTCTATTGAATTCTGAAATGTATCTCAGACTAGTTTGCATATAAACATGACATGCCTTTCATAAAAACTGTTACTTATACTAACATGCTCATACTTCCTCATATTCATCACAACATAATTTCATTCACATTCTTTTATACTACTCAGGTTCATACCCTACTTTATCGGGCAACCCTATATACACATATACGTATACATACACGTATCTAAATATCCAACTATACTTAAAAAATAAAGACATATATATTTCATTCTTTACAAGCATCCATCATGCAAACTTAAATTAACATATTTTAGCATTTCATCTATGATACCATATCATAACCTTTTACATTTTACCTTTATCTTTGCTATATCGGTTAATGGCTATACTTATTAGTAAATATACACATTCGTTCAATTTCCATTTTCCTTATCAAGAAAGTATACCTATAAATCGCACTCGCCATTACATCCTTAAGCTTTATTTAAACCCATTCCCTAGGGTGTAGTTTCTACAACCCCCAAACCCAAGTCTCATTGTATTTAGATCGTCAGTATTTACTCACGTTTCACATATACAGAAATACTTATCATTCTTATACTTTTCACTCTTAGGCATACTGATATCTTATTTGCGTATTTTTATCCTATATAAAATATATATATATATATATATATATATATATTATAATATATATATATATATATATATATATATCTTTTAAGTTTATGGTTATGCAAATACTTATGAAATTAATTAATTATCTATCTTCTAAACATAACATCTCACAAGTAATCATCACATGAATTACTTACCTGGCTAGGCGAACGCTCGTAATCTTGGTCCTGTTGAGTTTCAATCAAGTCCCAAGGATCATAAATCATGGATAAAAACGAGTTGAATACATATCAAAGGAGGTGCGGAATAACTCACATTGATCGGTAGAGATGCAACAAAGATGGAGTGCGAACTGCTCTCTCTTGCTCGGCAGTGACTGCTGCGCTGTGAGGGGCTGCACGGTGGTGACTGGTTCGGCTTCTCCAAGGTTCGGCCATGGGAGACACCATTGAAGCTCCCAACTTCAAGCTTCCAAGCTCACGAACTCACTTCCCTATCACCTTTGTATCACTCATGGTGTGCTAGCACTGAGTCTTCTTCCTTGCTTCCCTTTTATTCGGTCAAACCAGAAATTTTGAGAAGATGAAACGGTTCCAAACCGTGAAGGAGAAGAGAAGAAAAGAGAGGGAAAAAGGGTTTTCACAAGAAACCGTAGAAAGAGAGAGAGAGAGAATGAATTAGAAAAGAAAAAAATGTAAAAGGTTTATTTATATTTTCCAAAAATTAAATAAGTCATTACCATTTTCAATTTCAAAAAGCAAAGCATTTAATGCTTCCTTTTCATCTCACATCAACTCACATCAATCACTCAAATGTCACATCACTCAAAGTGACATGTGATTTGACGCTTGATATGACTTGCGATTTGACGCTTGATTTGACTTGCGTGCCGCACTCGAATTCGAAATGCGAATGCGCTCGCAAACAATCCCGGGCTCGGGTTCACTAATTCCAAATTAACGAATTTTCCGTTGCGTCGTAATTAAATGATCACGCCTAGCTAAATCACTATTCACATCGCTTAACGAATTAATTCTAAATTAATTCGTTCACCCGAATTAAAATCTAATTTTAATTCCGTGTCGAAATCTAATTTCGTTATAATATATCGAATATATTAATTTATCGATAAATTCCAAATTAATCGTTCTCTCTCTTTAACGATATTTTATCCGAGAAAAAATATCTCCGTAATTAATCCTAGATTAATTTTCTCTCTCATCGAATTAATCCCAGATTAATTAAAGTGCGAGTCATACGTCATCGGTGAATCTTCAGGAACCGACCCATGAGATCTCCGGATATGTTGGCAGTAAATACGGTCGTCGGACTATCCGAACACGTAAGTACCTCGTACTACGTTTATACCGATTTATAAGACAAGGTTGGCTTCTAGCAAAGCGCCATGCCTACCCAATTCTCCAGAAATATTCTTATAGGAATATATAGATCTGTATCAAGCGTAGTATACCGTAGTATTGTGTATATCGGCCCAGTATCGGATAGTCACGTGCTAGGGCTGGGGCTGGATAAGTGTCTGCCCCGTCCGAAGCACATGTCGGATGTTTGGTAACTAGTCTCTATAATCGGATATGCATGACCTAGTCATAATATCCCGATGGTTGCGCAACACTTAAGAGCACTAATACCGTATCCTGCGTGACATCATCTCCACTATGACTGAAGTGATACTTCCATCATGACATCACACCCAATAAACTACGACTCTCTGATAAACCCAGAAGTGGTGTACGCAGAACCGGTTAAAGCCCTGTACCACCAAGACCAAAGTCTATCGATTATCGCAAGTATTAGCGATGCAAGTCTCAGGTTAAGACTATATACACCTACCTTGATTTCGGCCTCCCATAGACACATAGTCATAATACCAATGGGATTCCGAGGGGTCTATCCAGAGCGAAGCTGTTTCCCGTACCATCGGTGAAACACGACCTCCTATCGCACTTGCATAAGTATCCAATACTTATATATATGAGAACTATGTCGTTGTGCCCTCACAACGCACACAAGTGCAATACTAGCCTATTCCGCATTATCGATGTCCAGTCTCGATAATACTCCGGCTAGGGATATTTAATGATTAATCCTTCGGGGACTGATACTGTCTCATATCATTCTCAGTCCAGGAACTAATCATAGGGACCTCTCTTCATTTATATATCTATGGTGATCTAATCACAAATGATGAGAGTGCAATTTCCTTGTCACATAGTTAATTTGCTACAACAACACAATGATCTGTGCAAATAGTGACGCTATGGGTCATTTTGTCCAACAGGTCCGATCTGTCAAACAATAATAATACAAGGTCAGGACCGATATTTGCGGAACTTTCAACTCATCTATACTAAACTTCCGGACTTTCCTGGAATACATGAATCCTCTCTGATTCTAGGCCCTGCACATTGTTACACAAGTGAGTCCCACAACCGGTGTCAAGAACCCAAGTAGAAGGTTCAGAGTTTTGAGAATATAGTTCAATCATATACAACATACCTGAAGCATTGGGCTTCTTGGCCTATTGGGCTTCCCTAGCTTTCTTGGCTTTCAAGGATCTGCAGTCATTCTTCCAATGACCCTTATTTCCACAAAAGAAACATTTCCCCTTTCCATTTTTCTTCTCCACCTTACCATTGGGTTTTAGGTGATATGGAGCCTTGGCCTTGCCCTTATTTTTCTTTGAGCCTCGTGGCTTCAGGTTCGTACCCGTAAGTATGACGGAGGTTTTAAGCTCCGGTTTCAAGTCATTCTCTGCTTGCTTTATTAGATTGTGCAATTCTGATAAAGTAGCTTCTTTTTCATGCATATAAAACTACATAATAAAGTTAGAGAATTCTCTTGGTAAGGACTGAAAAATCAGATCGTGACCTATCTCATGATCCATGACGAACCTGAGGTTGGCCAATTTTTCAATGTGTCCAATCAGCTTAAGCATATGTCCACTAACAGATCCTTCCTTATACCTTGTTTGGAATAAGGCACATGACACTTGGAATCTCACGGTATGAATGGAAGTTGCATACAACTCCTTCAAGTGAAAGATGATGGTTTGAGCATCCATATCTTCGTGAGCTTTCTGAAGTTCGTCCGACAAAGAGCCAAGCATTATGCAAACTGCTTGCTCATCACCATCGACGTGTTTCTTCCCAGCATCAAATGTATCTTGGTCAGCATCTTCTGCGGGTTCAGGGGGAAATGATATTTCAAGAACATAGAAAATCTTTTCTTGTCGTAAGACAATTTTAAGGTTTCTAAACTAGTCATTGTAGTTGTCCCATTTGAGCTTATGCTCATCAAGGATGGAACGAAGTGATACTCTATTTGACATTTGAATGTTTGTGAAATATTTTAACCCATCTGTTAAGATAAAATGTTAAAATTAGGAATATGTTTTCATTAATGTTTCATAATAACATGGGCTTTTAATATTATGAAGTTGCTCCCACTCAATTTTTTTAAAATTTTAAGCAAATCGCATCAACCCCAATATGATGGATTTCTTGTGGGCAAGGATCCCATTATCATCATTTCATAACTCCAACTAGGGCCGGTCGTTATAAAATAGGATAATTAGGTAGGTTCCCAACCAATTTATGATATAAATCACAATTCCTTGATCATTGGGTTGGGCAATCAAACATGCCATAGCTTATGCTAGTCCTTGTGGATACCCAATCTTTTCCACTAAGTTATAAGACCACGCCTAAGGGTCACTACGTCTTATGACTCAGAAAAGTCAAACCATTGTCAATAGTACGATTTAGGGACAAATTGGTATTGGTCAGTCTGGTAAAGCCTAGTCCTGCCAATACGGTTTAAGCCATTTGGGTCTATACTTTATAATGGGAGGCAAATTTTAGACTTAAATTCTTATTGAGGATTTTAGAAAGTTTAATGGAATAACTGTCAAATGGATTCCTCCATTGAAAATTCCCTAAAAGGAGGGTGAAGCGAACTCTCTTAAATACCCTTACCTCTTGAGCTCATATTGCCTTGGTGACATGAATAAACAATAGATCCTCCAAATTAGTCCAACACTTGAAATATGCTTTAAGGTAAGCTTTGAGTAAATGATTATCTAGATGTCTTCACAGCTTTTCCTTTTGGCTATAAAAAGGTAGTGAGTGAAGGAAGACACCAAATCATTATCTAACTCTAGTAATACCTTTGGTTAAATTAACTTTAGTTTAGAAAGTTTTATTAACCCCTTGTCCCAACCCACTTGTATCTTTTATAATGTCTCTTATTATAAACAAGTGATTTATATTTATTAGCCTTAAAGGTAATAAATCTCTAAATTCATCACGGAATAAATACTTAGCTAAGAGATAAGCAATACACTCTCTATTTCTTAGAAAGTCTCTAGATGCCTGCACCCTAAAATAATCATGTCAATTCTAATCATACATAGAATCATCAAGCATATGAGTTTTTATATGTTGGAATTATTTTAGGCATTCAATAAATTTGATTAATATTTAATTATGATATTGAATTTTTTTTTATTCAAATAAATTTACTATTCACATTTTTCTACAGACGCATGAACTTTAAATGCAATTTCACAATTAAAATCTTAACCAAATCATGAAAAACTTGTGCCTAAAATAAAGTTCAGGGTGTTAGCTTTCCAACGAGTTTTTAAACACCTAATTTTGAGTTCAAATGAGAGAGAACTAATAAAAAAACAGCGCGCTGATACCATTGTTGGGAAGCGGCCGCGAGTGCGCAGCGGAAAATCAAAATTATTATGCCGCTTTCCCTTTGCCTAAGACCTATTTGTTTTGATTATTCTACAAGCCTGGGCATGTTACTATATATTCTAAGCATAAAACTCATAAAATATGTAAAGAACATAAACCTAAACATGCTAACTATCATAAGTACTCTAAATAAAATAAAGAAAGAAAAAGACTTACTTGAACCGTAGACTCCTCCTGTCCTCCCTCCAATCTACAAGCTTTTCTCGAACTCAGCAAGCTCTTCCACGTTCCAAAGAGCCACCCAGTGTGTGGCCTCCAAAGATGCACACATCAAAGCCAAAACTCAACGACAAGACTACGCCTTGAGTGCACGGGTATTTTGCCCTTGGTGCTAGCCTAGGCAAATACCTCAAAACTTCTAACTCGAGGTTCCTCTAGTCAATTAGACTTAAGGATCCTCAAAATCAGTGGCTTACTCTTAAAATTTAGAGTTGCTCACTTATATAAACCCAAGATATGAAAGGTTTGGCGTAAAAATTTGTGAAGAATTCTTTGGGTTTATATAGTGCTCCAAAGACAACAAAATTAATTAAGAATCTGATGTGGGATAAAAGCTAATTTAATCTTAGCCATTGGAAATTAATTTAGTGGTTTAATGAGATTATAAAACCCTAATAAGAGTTTGGGCCGAACTAGAATTCAAAACAAATAACAAAAATTTTTTTACTATTCACATTTCTATTCATGTTACTATTCATGTCAGTAGTAATTTGTTTTACTTTATTCCAATTCCCAAAGTGCCCCCATCGTCATTCACCAATCCTTAAGCCACTATGGAACCTCATAAATGATCTGTTGAATAATTAAACACATTGAACCATTTATGAACAATTCCTACAGCAATCATATATGATGTTATATTTGTACTGTGCACTATTAACCATTGATTTCGACTTTGTTGTGTGTGACCTTTTGGGTTCCCCTCAAGTTGGACATGAAATGAATCGTGATAATTTAATCGAACATAAATTATCCTCCGATCAGATGGTCTTTCGATTTCAATGACCAAGGTTGACATCTAGCAACATGCCAATGCCTCCAAATGAGAAGGAAAGATATGTATATATACCCATTCTGTATGCGATCTACATATGGTTGTGACAGTCAATATACTTTGGTTGCGGTCGTCTAGGACTTTAACATGTTCTGTGTACGCCAATGCTGGGTATATTGAGAATCGTAGTGTATTGGGTGTGATGTCAAGATGGAAGTATCACTCCAGTCATAGTGGAGATGACGGTCACGTAGGATACGGGACTTGTTCTCTTAAATACTGCAGCTATCGGGATATTATGACAAGGTCATGCATATCCGATTATAGAGACTAGTTACCAGACATCCGACATGTGCTTCGTACGAGGCAGACACAATTCCAATCCAAGGCCTAGCACGTGATCATCCGATACTAGATCGACACACACAATACCACGTATACTATGCCTGATATAGATCCTTTATTCCTGTAAGGATATTTCTGGAGAATTGGGTAGGCATGACGCTTTGCTAGAAGCCAACCTTGTCTTGTAAATCGGTAAAACGTAGTACTTGGTACTTACGTGTTCGGATAGTCTGAAAACCGAATTTACTGCCAACATATCCGAGGATCTCATGGGTCACTTCCCAAAGTTTCACCGATGATGTATGACTCGCACTCTAAATTAATCTGGGATTATTTAGAAGAGAGAGAAAATTAATCTGGGATTAATTACAGAGATATTTTATCTGGGATAAAATATCAATTAAGAGAGATAATGATTAATTTGGAATTAATCGATAAATTAATATATTCGATATAATAAACGAAATTGGATTTCGATGCGGAATTGAAATTGGATTTTAATTCGGGCGAATGAATTAATTTAGAATTAATTCGTTAGCGACTTGAATAGTAATTATGCTAGGCATGATTATTTAATTAAATTAGATTTAATTACGTCGCAACGGAAAATTCGTTAATTTGGAATTAGCGAACCCGAGCCCAGGATTATTTACGAGCGCATTCGCATTTCGAATTCGAGTGCGGCACGCAAGTCAAATCAATCGTCAAATTACTAGTCGCTTCTAGTGTCACATCATTCGTTAATCAAGTGATGGATGTCTTTCACTTTGAGTGATTGACGCCAGTCACTATTCATGATTGATGTGAGTTGATGTTGGTAGTTGGCAAGCCATTAATGACTTGATTTTGAAAATCAAAAATTTGGTAAATCATTTATTTGTTTTTGGAAAATAAATAAAGTGTATAAGATACACTTTCCATCTACCACACACCTCTCTCTCTCCTCTCTTTCTTCTTCCTCTCCACACGCCCAAGGGGCTGAAAAAACCTTCTGGTTTGCTGTTAAATCCGAGAGCCAAAGGGAAGCCAAGAGTCACGATTTTGTGGCAAAATCGGGAGTGCTAGCACAATACGAAGTCATGCGAAGGTGATAGGGAAGTTCACCCATGAGCTTGGAATCAAATCAAGAAGCTTGGAGCTTGACGGAGATGGATTGAAGCCGAAAATGGAGGACTACAGTAAGCTCACTACCGTGACTTCTCAAAGGCAGAAAATTGATTTTTATAGCCTATTGCGTCGCTCAACCGCTCGATGTAAGTATTCTGCAACTTCGTCGTTGTTATTCACACATGTTTATATGCTTTTGATTCGATCCTTGGGACCGTAGAACTCCAACACCAATACTCATCTTTTTATTTTTCATAGTCACACAGTAGTGAGGCTTATTTTCGCGCACTGTCGAAACTTGTGTTGGTGAAACAGGACTCGGTTTGGGAAACATAAACGGCTATTTTAGAGCTATCTTGGGGGTTTTGTTTCTTGAAAATCCAACCTAAAATATCACAGCAGTTCACAAATTTCAGGGGCTGTTTTGGCAGAGTACTGGGAACAAATCGGGTCCAAAACAGTCCAGGTTCTATGCCGCTATTCGGGGAGTAATCAGGGGTTATTTCGGGTCTGGAATTTTGTCTAAAAGAGAAGCAAAATTTTAGTGGTGGTAGTGGTATCACTCGGCCTCTTGGTGAGAAGGGCAAAAAAAATTTTCAAGTCTGATTCAGGTGCTTAACATGCTTCCGCTGTGCAAGGAAAGCATTTCCTACAATTGGCATCGAGAGCGAGGTTTAAAAGTGTTCTTAATCATTCTCTATTTTATTTAAAGTTACTGTTTTTATTTATTTATATGCATTATAATTATTAGTATGTATGTTTATATGAGTAGGCAAAAAATAATATTCATGAGATGAATAATTATTGTTATTTCATGTGATAAATGGATTTTGCATTGGTCGTAAATTTTTCCGGCTCTTATTTTTATGTTGGTTTTGATTTTGGGATGTAAGGCCATAAGGCCATTGTTTACAATTATTGTAATTTTAATTTTCCAATATAAAATTTCAATTATTGTAATTTCGAGCGCCGAAGTCGCAAAATGAGCCAACACTACCTTGGAGCGTGATTTGAAGACTGAGGGATGCCTTGGGGATTTTTGTACTAATTAGATTAGTATAGGAAAAATAAGAGCCTGATCAATGCAAAATATTTTTTCTATGTTATATGTATGTTTAATTCCAAATGTTTGAATAACATGTCATATAGCTTAGGGTGCCTACTCTTGCATTTCACATGCCATAACATATTTTTGTATGCATATATATTCTAGACATGAAATGTGATTTAAAATATTAAATTGGAATATGGTATGCATGTAAAACTATTAATTGGTTTTAAAGTTTAAAATTTGAAATTCTAATATATTGGGATTAATAAGTGCATCATAAATTCCATTGGTATATAGGATGGAAATCCAGACATAAATTTCATAGCTGAATCCCAATGGACGGTAATGTGGTCTGCACTCGGGATACAATTCCACGTACCTTTGGATTTTATAACGCACTTAGATTAATTAAATGGTTTAATTAAAATCTGAACCTTTTTAGGATTCCAAAATTTTAAACTAATTAATGTTCTAGTAATTTAAGTGTTAAAATATAATAGGTCATTAATACTACTCTAATTAAATTAGTTTAATTGAGTAAAATAATTAGTAGAGACTAATGGATATTAGTGATATAAATTTCAAAAGTTAAAACTGATTAGGTCACCTATGGTGAACTAGTGTAAATAAGAGTTATGATTTAGCCGCCATAAATTTATTCACACTAGTAAATTAAAATATTAGAGATTTTATATATAGAAACCTTAATCTTAAAATAGTGAGTGGGAGAGGGATATACGATAGTAAATCTCGCGATCTCCGTTGTTAGTACGAAAAAGTTAGATTCAAAAGGCGCCTCGAGACGACTTTGCTTTCGTCCCTCTACGGATGGTGTCCATTTTGGGTCAATATCAAATTTTGATTCCGAGAAGATAGGGATTCTAGATGTATCTATTAAACTGACCTACCTTACGGTGGCCCTTTATTAGTTAATTACAAGGGTCCTGATATGACGGGTCACACTTGTTGGGGTTTTGGCGCGAGCGCAGCGGAAGCTCGCGGTTTGGGTGAAATCGTAATTTTAAAATTTTTTAAATTACCGAATAAATTATTCAATATTCAATATGAATAATTCATTCATATTTCACCTGAACATATTTATTCAATATCCAATAATGACATAAATAGTTAAGAAACATCGTGAAACTTTTACGAAAACGTTTTTCCATAAAATGGCATAAAACACGTTTTTGACCGAACCGACTACCCAATGTACATGAGGGCTGCCCAAGTTAACCCTAATAGTACTAGGGTAGTTAATGGGCTGCCCAAACAGTGAGCAATTCACTGCTTGGGCAGCCGTCACTCGGTTGGCTCAAAAGTCACCCAGTAACGCCATTTTTTGCCGTTTTCGCATATTTCAACTCCGAAACAGTTTCCGAAAATTGTTCCAATGCCCAAAACACATCCAATACATTTATAAAACATACTGTTCATCACCAAAAATATAGAATTTCCAGATCTGATTTGGTAACAAAAAATATCATTTTTCATGCTATAAATCCAATTTTCTCAATATTAATCATATTAATACTAACAACCAAAGCCACCACCTATGAAGAACTCAAGAAAAATTCTAGTAGTTACAAGAGTGGTCATAATACTCTAGAATGACAACAAGTCATCAAATGATAAAATTGAATCAATATTACACTAATATCATCCAATCAAACTTCACACATGCATCTAGCCTCCAAATCCATCCTCCAAATCAAAAAGCCCCAAAATCTAAGAAAGGAAGAAACCCTAGAACTATTCTAGATATTCAAGAACAAGAAACAAGCTTTCTAAGTTTAAGATTATTGAAGATTACCTCCAAATCTTGTAATTTCCTTAAACTTTTTCTTGAATTTCTTCACTTTATTCCTTGACTCTTGAAGAAAGGTTTTGGGTGCTTTAATGGAGTTAAGTTTTGGCCATGGCTTCTAATTGAAGGAGAAAACAAAATTTTCAATTTTAAATACAAGGCCAAAACCGACTTAGGGTGTATTGGAAGGGTATTTTGGTCATTTGGTCATTTTTAATCTAATTAAATAATAATAAGCTTTTAAGTTGACAAATCCAATTTGTAAACATTAAGCTTAATAAAATCATGTCACATGTAACCAATAATAATCAAACAAATTACATAACATTTATGTAATATTGAAATAATTTATTTATCTAGATATTTAACATTTAAACACCTAAATAATTAATTAAAACAATTACTATTATATATGTATTTTTATTTTCATTAAATAACAAATACATATATTAATGCATGTGTCAAAATCTTATTTGACATTTAATTAATGTGTATCAAATCAAATTTTATATCAAATACAAATACACATTAATTATTTATTGATCGAAATGCCCATAATGCATGTATTTTCGTTTAACAGTTTAAACGATTCGAATTAACTCATTTAATCCGATGAAGTATTATGAATAATTTGTATTATTCATAACACGTTTCCCAAGTGCTCAACGAGTACACTTCATATTGTGGGACTCTCTAAGTTTAGGTTATCCGTCACGAAATCCAATTTCGTGTCAATAATTCACCCACTCATGAATTATGACGACTACGAATAATCTCGCTAAACTATGCAAGTCGAGGTCATTGCATACATATAATTCCCCCGTCACAGGTTATCCATACTATACCTGGATATAGATAAGAACGTCAAATATTTATGGTATAATATAGTCGACTTTCAAATTTATGATCTCTAAATAACACTCGGAACCTGCTTCCAAAGTTATACCACGGCCATGGATTTACTAGATTGCAATCACGAGTAGAATACCTATGCCCTGTACAGAGGACTGACAGATTCTATCTTGATACGCACAGGATATCATGAGCATCAGTCCACACCCATTGAACATGTGGAGGTCTGATCTAAATAGATCGGTGACGTGACTTTCATCAAAGTGTGGAGGATAACTTATATCTCCACTATGGTATCTCAAGAAGAAGGACCACTATGCTCGCTCAACTCGATAATATTCCTATTGCCGTTGGTGTACCATCTATTAGGAAATCTTTAGTGAGTCATTTAGTGTTTGTCAAATAAACACCTACATGTCTATACGAGTCTCCCGAGAGTCATGGTTCATTGGGATAAACCATCGGACCAAGTCACGATATACGACATGTACTGGTCTCAGTGGATTTTATTAACCGACCCGTGTTAGTAAATCTTGACCGGGAACTTTATTTAAGGATACAACTTATAGTGATGCTTCCCAATGTCAATTACAAACTACGTTATAACTGCGCACTACATTGTAAATCCTAGGGTCTTTGCCTAATATACACGTATCACTAAATCAGATTTAGTTTCAATCTAATCATAATTAGATATCTAATCATAATTAGATCAAATATGTATATAAAAGAAAGATGTGCTACCATTAAATAAGTAATATTATGGAAAAATGAATTATTCGTATTCATGAATCGGACAAAAATATGATCCAGATTGACACTCTGAGCACCAACCCTAACAATTTCTCCCACTTGCTCTAGTGCCATGTTGGGTTTCTAGGTTAGTCCCAAGATCATTCAAGCATAGAAATAAGAATGAATACGACTAAGAAGTATGGCGGAATCATACTTACATAGATGGGCTTAGGTGGATGTGTTGACAACAAAATTTTTTGCCTCCTTTGAAGTTGCTCCAAGCTCCTTTCTTTGATTGTATGTTTTATTCCAAGCTTTGTTGTATGAATTCCAAACTCTTGGATGAGTTTCCCTATCACCTAGATTGACTCCTCAAGTGCTAGCTTGCAAGACAAATTGAAGCAAAATATTCCCTTACATTAGAGAAGCATTCGGCCAAGCAAGGGAGAGAGGGAGCAAGTAATGTTCACGCCAATCGGAATGTTCTGGAGAGAGAGAGAGATCTAAGTTTTGGTATATTGATTACTTTAATCTAATACCATATATATTTAATATATTAAAATGTTAATGCCATTTGCTGTCAAAAAACAAACAATTAAACAAAGTTAGTGTAATGGTAATGGCAATATTAAAATGTTCCATTCACTTCCACTAACATATTAAAATATTAATGGCACATGATTTCCAAAAGAAAACCATTAAACAAGTTAGTGGAATGATAATGGAAATATAAAATGTGTCCATCAAATTCCACTACCAATATAAAATACAAGGGGGTAGGTCCCACCACTTGAATTTATAAATCCAAATTAGGTAAGACTACACACTTCTGGCTCGGGTTCGTTTCATCCGATTAAACGAATTTTCCGTTGCGACGTAATTAAATCCAATTTAATTAATAATAATGCCTCGCAAAATTATTATGAAAGTCGCTTATGAATTAGTTCTAAATTAATTCGTTCGCCCGAATTAAAATCAAATTTTAATTCCGCATTGAAATCCGATTTCAATTATATTCAATATTATATTTAATCGATCAATTCCAAATTAATCGCTCTCTCTCTTTAATCCGAATTTTATCCCAGATAAATTCTTGCCGTAATTAATCCCAGATTAATTATGTTTGAGTCAAACATCATCGGTAAATCTTCGGGAAGCGACCCATGAGATCCCTGGATATGTTGGCAGTAAATTCGGTCGTCGGATTATCCGAATACGTGCGTACCCGGTACCACGTTCTTATCGATTTACAAGACATGGCTGGCTTCTAGCAAAACAACATGCCTACCCAATTCTGCAAAAATATTTTTTAAGGAATATATAATCTTTATCAAGCGTAGTATACGTAGTATTGCGTATAGCGATCCAGTATTGGATGTCACATGCAAGGCCTGGGGCTGGAATAGTGTCTGCCCCGTACGAAGCATATATCGGATCACAAACAACTAGTCTCTTTATTATCGGATAATCATGACCTAGTCATATTATCCCGATGGTTGCAACCTTTTAGAGAACCAGTTATGTATCCCTGCGTGACAATCATCTCCATATGACTGAAGTGATACTTCCATTTTGACATCACATCCAATACACTACGATTCTCAATAAAGCCAGAAGAGGCGTACACAGAACCTGTTAAAGTCCTGGACGACCAAAACCAAAGCGTATTGATTGTCGCAAGTACTTGCGATGCAAGTCTCAGGTTAAGACCAAATACACCTACCCTGATGCGGATTCCCATAGACACATAGTCATACTACTAATGGGATTCCGCGGGGTCTATCCAGAGCGAAGCTGTTTTCCGTACCATCGGTAAAACACAACCTCCTACCACATTTGCATAAGTATCCAGTACTTAAATATATGAGAACTATGTTGTTACACTTCCATAACACGCAAAAGTGCGATACTTGTCTATTCCGCATTATCGATGTCCAGTCTCGATAATACTACGACTAGGGATATTTAATGATGAAACCGTCGTGGATTGATACTGTCTCATATCATCTCAATTTGGAACTAATCATAAGGACTTTCATCATTCACACATTTAAGTAATCTAATTACGAAATGATAAAAGGCAATTTTCATTGCTACATAATTAATTTTTACAAAAACACAATGTCTTTTACAAATAGTGACGCTATGGGTCATAATTGTCCAACATGCCAATCCACGGTATCATATACACATCTAAATGTGTATGACATACTCATGGCCCTCAAGAGCTCACCTAGCACTCAAAAGGTAGGCAACAACAAGTAAATTTGCTATAGAAAATTGAGTTTGTCCAACAAACCCGATCGTTTCCCTTAACCATCATCATTCATATTTTGTGGAACCCAAGTTCTACATGTTAGTGTCCTAGACAAGCCCAAGGTCTCTAAGTCATGATATTGTGTGAATAAAACAAAGTAAGTTGTGGAAAATTACTTACAATGAATGGATGAGAATTTGAAATTCTTTGATGTTTGTTGAGAGCTCCAAACTTTCTTTGAGTGAATCCAACCCAAGGGTGAGTTTTCCTATCACCTTGATTTGCTCTTTAAGTGCTAGCTTAAGAAAAATTTGACAACAAAACTTTTCCTTGGAGAAGAATAAGTCACGGCAATGAAGGAGGAAGGAGAAGAGAGAATGTTGTGAATAGTAAATTATTACACTTCCAAAGTTGACTTAATTGATTTATACAAAGGTTGAGTGCTAGTTTTGGTTTGAGTGTTTTATAAGTAAAGCCAAGCCTTACTTGCCAACAAATCAAATCCATAATTCAAGCCTAAAAACTTCCATCACATGTCCGACAAGTTGATGCAAGTGAAGTGGGTCCCACCACTTTTAAATTCCAAATTTAAGTAGGCTAACTCAACACGCAACTTCGCTCGGGCTCGGGTTCGTTTAATTCCGAGCTAAAAAAATTTTTCGTTGCGACATAATTAAATATAATTTAATTAAATAATAATGCCTAGCAAAATTATTACGAAAGTCACTTATGAATTAATTCTAAATTAAATTGTTTGCCCGAATTAAAATCCAATTTTAATTTCGTATTGAAATCCTATTTCAATTAATATAACCAATATATTATTTAAACGATTAAACCAAATTAATCCCGTTCTCTCTTCTATTTGAATTTTATCACAGATAAATTATTGCCGTAATTAATCCCAGATTAATTTTCTCTCTCTCATAATTAATCCCAGATTAATTCTGTTCGAGTCAAATCTCATCGGTGAATCTTTGGGAAGCGACCCAAAAGATCCCTGGATATGTTGGTAGTAAATCTGGTTGTCGAACTATCCGACACGTGCGTAGCGCGTACCATGTTCTCACTGATTTACAAGACATGGTTGGTTTCTAGCAAAGCAGCGTGCCTACCCAATTCTCCAGAAATATTCAACGAATAATATATAATCTATATCAGGCATAGTATACTATGTATTGCGTATTACGATCCAGTATCAGATGTCACATGTTAGGCCTGGTGCTGGAATTGTGTTTGCCCCGTACGAAGCATATATCGGATCACTAGTGTAGGCAATGCATTTTTACATATAAGTCTGTTGGAGTTCTACGTTCCCGAGGATCGAATAACAAACATAAAACACATGTGCGAATACAATCAAAGGAAGTTGCGGAATACTTACATTGATTGGTTTGCGATGCGACGAACAAAATCTTCAAGCTTTGAGTCCTGTGGTTCTCGGCAAACTGCAGATTTTGTCCTCCATTGATTTGGCAATCATCAACAATTTAAGCTCCAAGCTTCATTTGGTGATTTCTTGCTCATGAAGTGAGTTACCTATCACATTTGTATGGCTCCTATGTGTGCTAGCACTCAAGAAATTTGCCACAAATTCCCTAGCTTCTCCATTGTTCTCGGTCAAACCAGAAAAATAGAAGGAAAAACAGCCCAAATGGGCGTGAGAGAGAGATGAAGTTTTTGGCTCTAAACCGTGAGCTAAAATGGAAAGAGAGAGAATGAAAAATGTATTAGATTATTGATTTCTAAAATCAATTCACCATATACCAATTTTTCTCTTTTCAAAAGTCAAGCATTAAAGCTTGCCAACTACCACCATCAATCATGAATAGTGACATGGTGTCAATCACTCAAAGTGAAAGACATCTATCACTTGATTGACGATTGATGTGACGCTTGATGTGACTTGCGTGCCGCACTCGAATTCGAAATGCGAATGCGCTCGCAAACACTCCCGGGCTCGGGTTCGCTAATTCCAAATTAACGAATTTTCCGTTGTGACGTAATTAAATGATTATGCCTAGCGAAATCACTATTCACATCGCTAACGAATTAATTCTAAATTAACTCGTTCGCCCGAATTAAAATGCAATTTCAATTCCGCGTCGGAATCCAATTTCATATAATATATCAAATATATTATTTTATCGATTAATTCCAAATTAATCATTTTCTCTCTTTATTGATATTTTATCCCAGATAAAATATCTTCGTAATTAATCTCAGATTAATTTTCTCTCTCATCCAATTAATCTCAGATTAATAAAGAGCGAGTCATACGTCATCGGTGAATCATCGGGAAGCGACCCATGAGATCCTCGGATATGTTGGCAGTAAATTTAGTCGTCAGACTATCCGAACACGTAAGTACCTAGTACTACGTTTGTACCGATTTACAAGACAAGGTTGGCTTCTAGCAAAGCGCCATGCCTACCCAATTCTCCAGAAACATGCTTACAGGAATAAACGATCTATATCAGGTATAGTATACGTAATATTGCGTATTTCGATCCAGTATCGGATGATCATATGCAAGGCCTGGGGCTGGTATAGTGTCTGCCCCGTACGAAGCATATATCGGATCACGAGCAACTAGTCTCTTTATTATCGGATAATCATGACCAAGTCATATTATCCCGATGGTTGCAACCCTTTAGAGAACCAGTTCTGTATCCCTGTACGATCATCATCTCCATATGACTGGAGTGATACTTCCGTCTTGACATCACACCCAACACACTACGATTCTCATATACCCAGCAGAGGCGTACACAAAAACTGTTAAAGCCCTGGCTGACCAAAACCAAAGTATATTGATTGTCGCAAGTATTAGCGGTGCAAGTCTCAGGTTAAGTCCAATACACCTACCCTGATTTCGGACTTCCATAGACACATAGTCATACTACCAATGGAATTATGAGGGGGTCTATCTAGAGCAAAGCTGTTTCCCGTACCATCGGTAAACACAACCTCATATTACACATGCATAAGTATCTTATGCCCAAATATATAAGAACTATGTCGTTGTGCCCTCACAACGCGCACAAGTGTAATACTAGTCTTTTACGCATTATCGATGTCCAATCTCGATAATACTCTGACTAGGGATATTTAATGATTTATCCTTCGTGGATTGATACTGTCTCATATCATCTCAATCCAGGAACAAATCATAGGGACCTCATATCATTTATATATCTTGGTGATCTAATCACAAATGATAAGAGAGCAATCTCCTTTGTCACATATTTAATTTGTACAACAACACCATGATCTGTGCAAATAGTGACGCTATGGGTCATAATTGTCCAACAAAGTCCCGATGATGAGCCTCGTATGGAGGCACTACTCTTTAAGTTGCGGAAGTCGCGGGAAACAGACGTCGGAAGGGAAAATTCAGAAATCAACACCTTGTTGGACTTAATTCGTTTGCTTTGCTTCGGTTTGCTCGTTGGATCTCTGTTTTAAAATTTATCCTCGGCCAAAACCCCGCAAGCCACACACCAAGCACACACACCACCTACCACACGCCCAAGCCCACACACTAGCCATCCTTCACGCCATAAGCCTCCAAGCCCATTAAATCACATCCAAAATAATAATTAACATATTAAAAACATGTTGAAATCTAAACAAATCACCTTCCCGAATTAAAGAAATATAATCAAATCACCTTCTCTTATTAAGGAAATCAAATCAAATCCCATAAATCACCTTCCTAATTAAATTAAATCACATGCCTAAACTAAATAAAATCAAATCAAATCCCACAAATTACCTTCCTAAAGTGAATAGATTTTTCCTTATGACACACTAATTAGAGATACCCTCCATAATTGCATGATACTTTCCCTACCCATACAAGGACAACCCCCAACCTTTGCTTATAAAAAGGAGCACAAACCAAACCATTCACCCCCTAGAGCATTCAAGCCCAAAGCCAAGAGAATAGACTCCCTATTGCCATGAAATACAGTCCATCACATAGCCTTCCATCACCGAAAACATCACCACAAACTAGCCTCATCATCACCGAAAACCAACCCCACAAACAGCCATCAAAGTACCGCAAAACAGCAGCCCAAATACCCCTTAATTGTGATAAAACAACAGCCCAAATCACCCTCTAAACCACCAAAACTGCAGTCACTAAAACAACCCCCATCACCAAAAACGAAGCAGCCCAAATAGCCTCAAAATACCATAAAACAGTAGCCCCAAACAGCCCTAAAATACCGCAAATACACCCCAAAAACAGCCCCCTAAATCACCAAAAAACTGCACCATAAAAATAGTAAAACCAGCAGCAAAAACAGAGAAAACAACAGCCCAAAATAGCGAGGCAACGAAGGAAAACAGTGAACCAGTGAACCGGAGGAGTTGCGGAGCATTACCCTTCCGAAAACCATGTAACGCACTTCCAAGAGGAGACTTAAGAAGTTAGACCTGAGGGCACCTTTTATTTATTCCCGTTCATTTTTTAATTATTTATTAGTAATTCTTCGCATGCGTATTATTGATTTATGTATGTTGTGGCCATGGGATGAATGATTTTGTGCTATCTCTCGTGGTATATCAGATGGAAACCCAGATGTAAATTCCGTAGCCGAATCTGAATGGACTGTAGTGAGGTCTGAACTTGGGATACAATTCCACGTACCGCTTGAGAAACGAACATATTTTGTTTCATCTAATCTTGTGTTTATTCATTATTTATTAGAAATCGTATGTTATTTTTATGCATGATTTAGTTGTTTAGTATGTTATTTTTAAGCATGATTTAGTTGTTTCTTTCGCACTAGTAGCTTAATTATATCTCTTTAAAGTTTGTGTTTAGACAATAGATTATTTATTTATGTTTTTGTATTCATCAATTTAATGTGTCCATGAGATTGTCTGCTTGCCGTTATTTTGACTTAATTTTATGCATGCAAACTTAGATATAGGTTATATGCAAACTTAGATATAGGTTGTATGCGAACTTAGATGTAGGTTATCTTGCGTATGTATGTTTCGTAGACTTGGTTAGATTATTGCACAAATCCATTCATTACAAGTGGCATAAGTAAGGGACCATTCCTAACCCAACGGTTTGAGGTCTTCCCTTGCGAGGGGTGAATGCGGCCTTAAATCATTTCCCAGTTCACACTGGGTGGCGACTCCATTTTATTTCTCCGGTTTAGTCCCCCGCGGGCTACTCCGTACTCCCGACCGGGCCGCGAGCTTGGAACAGCGTCGCCGATTTCTGTGTCCTACAGTCTGGCGACTCCACTGGGGATAGAGAATCGGCCCCGAAATAATGCCTTGTAATGTTTGTGATTTTTGTTTTAGTTAACCGTGTCTATAGTAGGTTGAAGGGGT
This sequence comes from Zanthoxylum bungeanum, assembly GCA_019454045.1. Lineage (NCBI taxonomy): Eukaryota > Viridiplantae > Streptophyta > Magnoliopsida > Sapindales > Rutaceae > Zanthoxylum > Zanthoxylum bungeanum. The sequence continues at coordinate 83,698 of SKCR01033479.1, read as the reverse complement.
TTAATCAAAGGCACTATTAGAGGTAGGTAATGGTTTGGTGTCTTCCTTCCTTCACTACCTTTCTATAAGGAAAAGCTGTGCAGTCACCTAGATAATCATTTACTCGAAGCTTACCGTGATGGACTAATTTGGAGGACCTATTGTTTATTCCTATCACCAAGGCGATAATAGCTTAAGAGGCTTGGGTATTTAAGAGAGTCCGCCTTTTTCAACAGGGATAAGTTTTCACCTCGTAATAGTACGATTGAATGCTTTAAATTGATAATGGGCCAACTTATATATTCCATGCATCGCACGCATACATGCTAACATGCGGTTTTAAAAGTCACCATAGATACACGTTTGGTTAGGGAAGAGGGAAGATTCATCAAAAGGCCGTTAGCGAACATGAGCAAATCAGTTAATGAGGGATCTCGTATGGACCAGTTGGAAACTAGTCTCACCAAGGTTACCGAGCAGTTGCAAGCTTTGACCACCATTGTGGCCAATATGGCTGTTCCCCACGCTGGGGGAGGCTCTGAGAATGAGAAGCGTGAGGAACCTCCGAATAGGTTGAGTGATGATATCCATGTTTTTGATGATGAAATGGCTGAGTATGCCACAGGAAGGATAGCTTGGTCTCAGGCTGAATTGTAGAAACTCCGAGATCAGGTAGAGTCAGTTACCCGCAAGATGAGGGGTAAGCATGAAGATTTGATGGACTATGAGGTGATGACTTTTGAGGAGCAGCTGTTGGCCCAATTCAAGATGCCTGACATAGCCAAGTTCAACGGGAACGGGGATCCGAGGGTCCATCTCCAACAATATATTTATGTGATGAGTTCAGTGGGTCTATCGAAGTGTCTGGTTCAGAAGATGTTCGGGATGTCACTTGAAAGGGCACCCATTGTATGGTACCATGGCCTGGAGAGGACGGTCGAAAATGATTATAGGGCACTGGCGGAGGCCTTTCTGAATCCATATGTCACGGATTTGGAGATAGACTTGTCGCTTCGCAACTTGGAGAATACCAAACAGAAGCCGGAGGAGAGCTTCAAGGATTATGTGGATCGCTAGAGAAGCCAGCTATTGAAGATGCAGACTCGGCCCTCGGAGAAGGACCAGATCAAGATAATCATCAAGGGCACCAAGCCCTCTATTTATGGCAAGTTGAGGAGGATGACTTCTATGATCACTGATTTCCGAAAATTGAGGGAGACTGTCATGGACATTAAGGAGGAAGAAGCTGAGAATTGGTGGCTTGAACAAGAGGACTGTTGGAGGACCATCAGGTGCCAAGCCGGTTTCTGCTGATGTAGCCGCCGTCAGAAACTGGCATTTTTCAAATGTAGGTAGGCCTTTGTCTAAGGTACTTGAGAAGTTGACGAGATAAGGACTCATAAAACCCTTAGAATCAAAACCACTTCCACACCCTCCACCACCACACTTTAACCTGAACCTTTACTATCACTACCTCCAGCAGAAAGGCCATGACAACGATAGCTGTGCTCGACTTAGACATGAAATCTAGGACCTCATAGACTCCCACAAAAACCTGACCCCGAAAAGGGCAACCCAACACACACAGAAACCCCTATCTAACTATCACTATGTCCCACCACCTACCTACATGATTAGCTCCGGCCTACCTGAAAACCTCGTCCTCCAAACCTTTGACCACCAAGCCTTTTACCTAGGGATTTGGGATAGCAATAGTGAGGATGAAACAGTGTAGGGGAAGAATTTCTGGCTAGACTTCTCAAGCAGTGATGAATTGGAGGTGAAATGAATGACACACAGTGGGCATTTTTACAGTGATACAACAGAGAAAGGCAAAGAGGTGTTGGCTGAAGGTAGAGAAGTGGTGGAGAACGGGGATAATACTAAAGGAGATATAGTGCTGCGTCAGTTGAAGAAGACACGAGCACATCTGAGCATTCGAGAATTGTTGTGCGCATCGCATGAGCACATGTGTGCCATGGTTGAGGCCTTGAGCAAGATAATATTACCGGAGGATGCCAACCCTACGATGTTTGAAGGATCGGTGCAGAAGGAAGCTTTGCAGGTGATAACCTTTTCTGAGGAGGCTCCCGGCGGAGGGAAGGAATCGTAATAGGCCATTATACATAAGAGCTGAAGTGAGGGGTAAGAAAACGTCTTGTGTAATGGTGTATGATGGCTCATCTATCAATGTGTGTCCTTTGAAGATCTTGTCAAGGTTAGATATGAAGACGAAAGATCTGAGTCCCTCCAATATGACCATCAAGGCATATGATGATATCAAGTGAGGAGTTGAGGGTATTTTTGCTGCAGTGGTCAAAGTAGGCCCAATAGAGGATGAGGTCGAGTTCACAGTGCTTGATATCCCGGCCACTTTTGCTTTGCTATTGGGGAGGCCATGGTTTCACAAGCTGGGGGGTGTGCCCTCCACTCTGCATCAGGTCATCAAGTTTCTGTATGGGGGAGAGATTGTCACCATCAGAGCTGAAGGAGACAATATTATGACCGCTTTGGAGATACAACCTTTCACGAGGTTCCAAATGTCGACAACCTTTGAGGAGTGGGTAGATCCTAAGGTGGCTAGGATCATGGAGAAGATGAAGTTTGAGCTAGACACAGGCTCAGGTGTCAAAGGAGCATTGCCCGACTTCAAGGGGTAGACCACCAGAAGTGGTTTGGGATACAAATCCGACGAGGATAAGCCGAAGGCTAAGAAGAAATGATTGAAGCTGACAGAATATTTTGTGAAAGCCACATGATACCAAAAAGAGCATGAACCAATGGAATTCAACGGGGTCATGGTACCAATATTTGAGATTTTCCAGGATGTGATGGGTGAGAAGTCGCTGGCAGAATAAGTTGCGAAAGACAAGTGGGAAGAAGAGCTGATAAAGCTGGAGAACTTGACTTTGGAGGAGAGCAAAGAGACTGAAGACAACCTGGTTGTAGAGGATAAAGTGTCTGTGGATGACGAAGATATTTATCTCCCTGATTTATTTGAGTGTACTTATGCATTCGCTAATAATAAAGACATTCATTTTGTTTACTTGTCTGAGTCTCTTCCTTCGAACTTGCACGACTTGAGTATATTTGACATCAACTCAACCAAAACAAACGCATTTAACCTTGGCACGCCTGAAAACCCCAATGAGGTCTTAATTACAAGTGAGGTTACCTCTGAAGAACGGGAGAAATAAGAGGAGATGTTAGTCAAATATGCTAAAGTATTCGCTTGGTCCTACGAGGACATGCCCGGAGTGGATAGAAATATCGCCCAACATATGATACCAACTTATCTGAACATGAGGCCGGTAAAGTAGAAGCTCCGAAAGAATAGACCTGAGTGGGCTGAGAAGGTTAGAGAAGAAGTCAAGAAACAGATAGATGTTGGATTTCTGGAAGTAGTGAAGTACCCCGAGTGGTTGGAAAACATTGTGCTAGTGCCGAGGAAAGATGGGAAGGTCGGAATGTGTGTGGATTACATATACCTTAACAAAGCTTGCCCGAAGGACGATTTCCCTTTACCTCATATAGATGTGCTAGTCGATAGTGCGACTTTATCTGCCATGTACTCATTCGCAGACGGATTCTCCGGATATAATGAAGTTCTTGTGGCTGAAGAAGATAAACATAAGACTGTCTTTGTCACAGAGTGGGGAACATATTGCTATAAGGTAATGCCGTTTGGACTTAAGAATGTGGGAGCCACTTACCAGCGGATGGCCACTAACTTATTCCATGACCTAATGCATAAGGAGATTGAGGTATACGTGGACGATATGATGGAGAAGTCAGAGACAAGAAGCGAACACATAGAAGCATTGGAGAAGTTCCTTGAACGAGTTGACAAATACAACCTATGATTAAATCCCAAGAAGTGCGTGTTCGGAGTAACGTCAGGAAAGTTACTAGGACACACGGTGGGAATGAGAGGAATAGAAGTAGACCATGAGAAAATCAAGGAGATGCCTGCACCAAAGACAGAGAAAGAAGTGAGAGCATTCCTCGGGAAAATTCAGTACAACAGTTGGTTCATCGCCAAGTTGACGTCAGTGTGCGAGCCTATCTTCAAATTACTGAGGAAAGACCAGCCAGTGAAATGGAATGAGCAATGCCAAGAAGCTTTCGACGAGGTCAGGGAATACTTGGTGAAACCACCTGTCTTGAAACCTCCAAGACCGGGCAAACCCTTGATACTGTATTTGGCCATAGAACCCGAAGCGCTGGGGGCGATGATGGTACAAGCAGATGAGACAGGGGTAGAGCATGCAGTCTACTACCTCAGTAAGAAGATGCTTTCGTATGAAGCCCGCTACCAAGAAGTGGAGAAGATCTGTTTGGCAGTAGTGTGGGCGTCTAGAAAACTGCGTCATTACTTCCAATCGTACAAGATCCAAGTAGTAGCAAAGGAGAATCCCTTGAAGTATCTACATTCAGTGCCTTCGCTAGTAGGGAAGTTAGGCAGATGGTTGGTATTGCTGACAGAGTTTGATGTTGAGTATCTCACTTCTAAAGTAATCAAAGGGCGAGCCGTAGCTGAGTTTCTGGCATTACAACCTATAGAGGGAGACCAATACAAGTTCGAATTCCCAGACGAGGAAATCCAAGCAATAACAATCCAAGGATGGAAGATGTACTTTGACGGAGCAGTAAACTGCAAGGGAGCCGGGATAGGGATTGTGATAGTAACCCCCGAAGGAGAAACACTACCTATGGCCAAGAGGTTGACGTTCGGAGTAACCAACAACATGACTGAGTATAAAGCGTGCGCCTTCGGACTGACAGCATTGATAACCTTAAAGGCTAAGAATGTGGAGGTCTATGGAGACTCGATGTTGGTAGTCCGACAGATGCAAGGAGAATGGGAATTGAAGGAGGAACGATTGAAACCCTACCTATTCCACCTCAGGAGTCTGGCACAGGCCCTACCTGATTGCAAGTTCCATCACTTACCGCGAGAAGAGAACCAAATGGCCGACACGTTAGCTACACTGGCCGGAACTTGGGAAAATCCAGAGAAGTTGGTGATGAGACCTCTAATGTTGACGACAGCAAACAGACCCGTCTACGAGATAGAAAGGATATTAGAAGTATAGGTCGAAGATAGGAAACCTTGGTATTACGATATTCAGAGATATCTAGAACGGGGGGAATTCCCAGAAGAAGCAAGCAGAAAGGACATGATAGCCATCCAGAAGTTAGCTTCTCAATATGTGAGTTTGAATTGGGAACTATACAAGAGACAAGCGAATGACATCCAGCTGAAATGTTTAAGGAAAGAAGAGGCTCATAAGGCAATAGAAGAAGTACATGTCGGAGTATGTGGACCGCACATGAACGGATTGAACTTGTCCCGCAAGATAGTGAGACAAGGTTTCTACTGGTCGACCATGGAAGCTGACTGTGCGAAGCTGGTAAAACATTGTCATGATTGTCAAGTGCACGGTAACTTGAACCATTTGCCTCACACAGAGTTGCACGGGCTGTCGGAGCCGTGGCCTTTCTCAACATGGGGAATTGATATGATCGGAGAAATTCGATCGCATGCATCGAATGGACATCACTTCACAGTAGTGGTAGTAGACTACTTTTCAAAATGGGTGGAAGCCTAGTCATTTTGCAACGTCACAGCAAAGCAGATGGCGAAATTTATAGCTCGGAACATCATTTATCGATATGGGATGCTGCATCATGTAGTAACAGACAACGAAGTCCAGTTTCAAGGAGAAATCAAGGCAATGCTACAGAGGTACGGGATATGACATCACAAGTCGTCACCTTACCGACCACAAGCGACTGGGGCAGTCGAGGCAGCCAATAAGACGATAAAGAAGATGTTAGCCAAAATGACGGAGAACTACAAAGATTGGGCCGATAAGCTGTCGTACGCCCTGTGGGGGTACAGAACTTCTGTGAGAACAGCAACATGAGCCACGCCTTACTCTTTAGTCTACGGGATGGAAGCGGTACTGCCAGTGGAAGTTGAGATACAGTCTATGCGAGTATTAGCAGAAGCAGAGCTACCTGAACAAGAATGGGCCTCGAAGAGATTTGAACAGTTAGCATTACTGGATGAAAGGAGAATTAAGTCTTTATGTCATATGCAGTTATACCAGAAAAGGTTGGCTCGAGCATTCAACAAGAAGGTGTGTCCTACTAAGATCAGAAAGGGTGATCTGGTACTTAAGCAGTGAAAGCTGTCGATGACAGACCGAGAGGAAAGTTCAGACCCAACTGGGAAAGACCCTACATAGTCCAAAAAGTCATGGGAAATGGGGCAGTGAGACTGTCAGATTTGGAAGGGAACGAATTCACCGAGCTGATCAATGTGGATAGATTGAAGCAATATTTTGCCTGAGGGAGAGAAGATCGAGCGATCACTAGGAGGACTGGCGGAAGACCTAACCCAACAGAATAGGAAATTCATTCATGCATGCAAGCATACATGTAACGTACTTGCATTTTTTTTTGTGTTTGTTCTATTTTTTATTTACAGGATTCAAAAAGAGGGAGAAATTGGCAAATGTAAGCCAACCAGAATCAGTAACACATCAGTATCAGTTTCGGAAATGGATCCCAGGGTTGAGGCCCATATCAGTATCATTTTTAGGGATGAATCCTAGGGTTGAGGACCACATCAGTATCAGTCGGAAATGAATTCTAGGGTTGAGGCCCACATCAGTTTCAGGAATGGATCCTAGTGTTGAGGCCCATATTATCGCGGTTGAAAGGAATAATTCCAGTCGAGAAAAAGAGAGAGAGAGAGAAGAGAGAGAGAGAGAGAGAGAGAGAGAGAGAGAGAGAGAAGTCCTTGATGGTTAGGCATATCTCCGGTGATGAAATTGTTTGCTGTAGGGTGAAACCTTAGAAATGATAAGTGCTAGATGTGCTCTCATCGAGTATTCTGAGTGGTTGATCTCGGCTAGACTCATGGGCACTTAATTACAGGATCTTAGCGGTGGAAGCCTGAGTAGTCGGTGAGACGACTAGTTGAAGAGATGATAGAATAGTGAATGACCGTTTGCTTAGATGTCCATCCATGTTTACTCATGTTACGATATGTGATATGGTTGGAAACTAAGAAAAAGTCTCTGAAAATGAAAAAAAACCACCTATAACCGATAAGCGTGAAGCTACCCATGGGCGAGTATTAGGACCACCATGAGGAGAAATACTACCTTAAAGGGTAGGCGCGTTGAAAAAAAAATGAAGAGACGAAAGAAATGAATAAAAGAAAACCATATCATATTGAGTACGAAGAAGTAATCGTAGAGCATGATCAAGACATCTCGGTTGGTTAGACCCACTGATCTAATTCTTCGAGACAAAATCATCAAGTCGGCTTACTTAAGGATTAAGTTACGAAAGAACCTTGGCACACACACACTTGGAGTCTAGTTCAGATCATTTATTCAGACAATCTGGGTTGAGTTGTATTAAGTACTTTGAAGGTTCTCTGGTTTCGACACTAAGCATCATTTGAGGACGAAAATATGCTTAGCTATCAGGATTATCTCGTGAGAGGCAGTATAGTATGTTGATATGTAACATCAAGAGAACTACCTTGACCTAATGAAAGTAGCAAAGAACATAAGAATGATCCGAGACTGGGGGCGACCCATCTACCCTTTCTCATACGGCACGGTTCGGGAATGAACCATCACATCAGCAATGCCTCGGGGATGAGGTTCAGTATGCCGGGAATGGGTGGTGGAAGCCTGAGTAGTCGGTGAGACGAGTAGTTTAAGAGATGATAGATTAGTGAATGACCGTTTGCTTAGATGTCCATCCAGGTTTACTCATGTTACAATATGTGATATGGTTGGAAACGAAGAAAAAGTCTCTGAAAATGAAAAATAAACCACCTATAACCGATAAGCGTGAAACTACCCATGGCCGAGTATTAGGACCACCATGAGGAGAAATGCTACCTTAAAGGGTAGGTGCGTTGAAAAAAAAATGAAGAGACGAAAGAAATGAATAAAAGAAAACCATATCATATTTAGTACGAAGAAGTAATCGTAGAGCATGATAAAGACATCTCGGTTGGTTAGACCCACTGATCCAATTCTTCGAGACAAAATCATCAAGTCGGCTTACTTAAGGATTAAGCTGCGAAAGAACCTTGGCACACACACACATGGAGTCTAGTTCAGATCATTTATTCAGACAATCGGGGTTGAGTTGTATTAAGTACTTTGAAGGTTCTCTGGTTTCGACACTAAGCATCATTTGAGGACGAAAATATGCTTAGCTATCAGGATTATCTCGTGAGAGGCAGTATAGTATGTTGATATGTAACATCAAGAGAACTACCTTGACCTAATGAAAGCAGCAAAGAACATAAGAATGATCCGAGACTGGGGGCGACCCGTCTACCCTTTCTCATACGGCACAGTTCGGGAATGAACCATCACATCAGCAATGCCTCGGGGATGAGGTTCAGTATGCCGGGAATGGCACTCCAGGAATGGAGCATGGGTCAAGGCCCACATCAGTATCAGGTTGGGATGAGTCCTAGGGTCGAGGCCCACATCAGTATTAGTTTGAGGATGCGTCCCAAGGTCGAGGTCCACACATCAGTAGAAGTTTGGGATGCATCCCAGGGTCGAGGCCCACACATCAGTAGTTTGGGATGCGTCCCAGGGTCGAGGCCCACACATCTGATGTTTGGGATGCGTCCCAGGGTCGATGTCCAAATCAACAGTTTGGGATGCGTCCCAAGGTCGAGACCCACATCAGTACTTTTTGGGATGCGTCCCAAGGTCGAGGCCCACATATCATCAGCAGTTTGGTATGCGTCCCAAGGTCGAGGCCCACATCAGTAGTTTTTGGGAAGCGTCTAAGGTCGAGGCCCACAACCTTTTAGCACAGTTCAGGAACAAAGCCCATACTCGGTGGTTCGAAAACAAAGCCCAGGGGTCGAAGCACCTCGCCACCATATCACTTTAGTTCGGTAGTGATTCCTAAAGATCGCAGCATCTTACAGGGATGAACCTCAGCGGTCGTAACACCTCACCACCAGATCAACTCAGGGATGAACCTCATACGGACGCACTAACCTTTAAGTTACGGAAGTTGCGAGAAACGGACGTCGAAAGGGAAAATTCAGAAATAAATACCTTGTTGGACTTAATTTGTTTGCTTAGCTTCGGGTTTGCTCGTTGGATCTCTATTTTAAAATTTATCCTCGGCCCAAAACCTCGCAAGCCACACACCACCTACCACAGGCCCAAGCCCACACACTAGCCATCCTACACGCCCATAAGCCTCAAAGCCCATTAAATCACATCCAAAATTGTTGAGTTTCAATCAAGTCCCAAGGATCATAAATCATGCATAAACGAGTTGAATACATATCAAATGAGGTGCGGAATAACTCACATTGATCGGTAGAGACGCAACAAAGATGGACCAAATTCTCACTTCATGTTTCTGCCTCCCTCCAAGCTCGGCAATGGCAGTGAACTGCAGCTCCATTTTCGGCTTTGGGTGGTCCTCCATTTATGCTCCAAGCTCCAAGCTTCACAAGGTGATTCCTTGCTCACGAAATCACTTCCCTAACACCTTTGTATTCCTCCATGAGTGTGCTAGCACATAGATCTTGCAACAAGATCATTTGTTTCTCCTTCATTGATCGGGCAAACCAGAAAATAGAAGGGGAATCGTCCAAGACCGAGAGAGATAAGATGAAGTTTTGGCTCCAAAATGAGCAAAAACGTGTACAAAGGAGAGAGAGGAGGGAAAAGAAAAAGTATAGGTTTTTATTGATTTATTTTCCAAAAATAAATAAAACATATATACCAAAATCCTTTTCCCAAAAGCAAAGCATTAAATGCTTGTCAATCAACACAAATCAACTCACATAAATCACTCAAATGTCACATCACTCAAAGTGACATGTGATTTGACGCTTGATGTGATTTGCGATTTGACGCTTGATTTGACTTGTGATTTGACGCTTGATTTGACTTGCGTGCCGCACTCGAATTTGAAATGCGAATGCGCTCGCAAACAATCTCGGGCTAGGGTTCGCTAATTCCAAATTAACAAATTTTCCGTTGCGTCGTAATTAAATGATTACGCCTAGCGAATTTACTATTCACATCGCTAACGAATTAATTCTAAATTAATTCGTTCGCCCGAATTAAAATCTAATTTCAATTTCGCGTCGAAATCTAATTTCATTATAATATATCGAATATATTAATTTATCGATTAATTCCAAATTAATCGTTCTCTCTCTTTAACGATATTTTATCCGAGATAAAATATCTCCGTAATTAATCCCAGATTAATTTTCTCTCTCATCGAATTAATCCCAGATTAATTAAAGTGCGAGTCATACGTCATCGGTGATTCTTCAGGAACCGACCCATGAGATCTCCAGATATGTTGGCAGTAAATACGGTCGTCGGACTATCCAAACACGTAAGTATCTCGTACTACGTTTATACCGATTTACAAGACAAGGTTGGCTTCTAGCAAAGCGCCATGCCTACCAATTCTCCAGAAATATTCTTACAGGAATATATAGATCTGTATCAAGCGTAGTATACCGTAGTATTGTGTATATCGGCCTACCATCGGATAGTCACGTGCTAGGGCTGGGGCTGGATAAGTGTCTGCCCCGTCCGAAGCACATGTCGGATGTCTGGTAACTAGTCTCTATAATCGGATATGCATGACCTAGTCATAATATCCCGATGGTTGCGCAACACTTAGAGCACTAATACCGTATCCTGCGTGACATCATCTCCACTATGACTGAAGTGATACTTCCGTCTTGACATCACACCCAATACACTACGACTCTCTGATAAACCCAGAAGTGGTGTACACAGAACCGGTTAAAGCCCTGTACCACCAAGACCAAAGTCTATCGATTATCGTAAGTATTAGCGATGTAAGTCTCAGGTTAAGACTTTACACACCTACCTTGATTTCGGCCTCCCATAGACACATAGTCATAATACCAATGGGATTCCGAAGGGTCTATCCAGAGCGAAGCTGTTTCCCGTACCATCGGTGAAACACGACCTCCTATCGCACTTGCATAAGTATCCAATACTTATATATATGAGAACTATGTCGTTGTGCCCTCACAACGCACACAAGTGCAATACTAGCCTATTCCGCATTATTGATGTCCAGTCTCGATAATACTCCGGCTAGGGATATTTAATGATTAATCCTTCGGGGACTGATACTGTCTCATATCATTCTCAGTCCATGAACTAATCATAGGGACCTCTCTTCATTTATATATCTATGGTGATCTAATCACAAATGATGAGAGTGCAATTTCCTTGTCACATAGTTAATTTGCTACAACAACACAATGATTTGTGCAAATAGTGACGCTATGGGTCATTTTGTCCAACAATCTCCCACTTGGCACATAGCCAGTCACTCAAGTGTCCCACACCCGAACTATGAACGGTTCGCTCAAATTGCTGAGGAAAGGTTTTCGTCAGCGGATTTGTTTAATTATCATTTGACGCGATTTACACGATACACATCCACATCGCCACGATGTATGATCCGAACGAATCAGATGATATAGAAGTATATACCTGGATCGTCGATGAGACCTTTAATCCCTTAGCCTGTGCTGACGCCTAGCCAGCAGCTGCAAAGAACTATATCTAATCTAATTAGATTTATTTTCGATCCAAATGGCTTCTATTGCTGCCTCAGCGCTGCAACAATAATCCGCATTTGTTGTTTATTCGGCAACAATTATCTTGCTCGGAAGATTTCCAGCTCACTGTCCCAGTGTTCAAACTTTATAGTACCGCAGTATTTACCGGTTTGGAAACTTGCAACAGTGATCCTAGTCACTTCAAGTTCTCCTACTCCATAATTTAAGATAGCATCTTTAGTTCTCTCAGATACTAACAGATGTTCTTAATCTTCAATCTAGTAACTATCACTTGGATTGACCCGATTGTGACTCCATATGCTCAAAGCGTATGAGACACCATATCAAGTACATTTTAAATGTACAATTTCCCAGAGAGTGTTAACAACTCCAAATCTATCCCAGTAGATCTTTATTCCTTGAATAAAGGTTGTTACTCCCCAGAATTCTACGGAGAATTCTTATGAAAGCCAAGCTTTCACCGATTGCTTTATGGGAATTTCATTTCCAGAAATGACATATTATCATTATTTTACAGGACATTCATGTCAGTGCACTCCCACTAACCCTTTTATATACACAAGAATCATTTCGTTTTGAATTAAATCATACTCCATTATGATTACATCAAAACGACAATTCTAGAACCTATGCTTGCTTCAATCCAAACATGGATCGAATAACCTGCAAACCTTGTTTGCTTGTTATGGTACGACAAAACCGACAGGATGTTATAAACATCCTCCGAAAGGTTTCCTTTTCAGGAAAGCGATTTTCCGTTAAGCTGTCATATTTCATAAATGAAATACACAGCTTTAGCAAGCATTATCCAAATGGATTTACAATGGCAACAGGTAAAAGGTTTCGTCGGAATTAACACAATGTTGATAACTATACCTTTTCTTTACAAGCCTAGCTTAGTACGTTGGCATGTTGCCTTTCATGTATGTCTTCCTTGAAGACTTATAAAGTACCAATAGGCACAATGCCTTATGGTACATCAACTAGTATCCAAACTTGTTGATATACATGGAATCCATTTTGGACTCATGACACTTTGTCATAATAGGGAGTCGATACCTTGTATCACTACCTCATACGTAATCAGTTGGTGTACCTTAAAAGATTAACATCTTTATGAGGTGAGATCAGAAACCCATACCCTAGGTCGTTTTCTGACTCTATCCGATCTACTCAGTTCTTGTGTATTCGAAGATTAATGGTACAGATTCATCATTGATGAACTATTTGTGTTCCATTACGGACCTTGTGCCTTGAATAGTATTACTCCGATTTTCATCGAGTATCACTATCCTCCCACTGACCACTGCATATCGGTATTCCTCTCAGGAAAAACCGCATGGTGAGCAACAATCACATTGTTCTCATGTGAGATTTATAAGTACTATACTTATGGTTTCCCTTAGGATAACCTATATTGGCACTTATCCAATTTGGTCCTTAGTTTGGTATCATCCAAACGTTATGCCTGGCATACCCAAATTATCAAGAATGAGAACCTCGTTTCTTCCCTGTTCATATCCTATATGACATCTGTCAAACAGATTTATATGGAACCTTATTCTAAATAAGTTATTGCACTGTTAAAACTTATCCGTTGAAGGAAATGTAGCTCAGAGCGACTCATGATTAGCCTTATCATGTCTGACATGATTCGGTTTATCCGTTCGGACACACCATCACTTTGACGTGTTCCGGGAGGAGTCCTCATTTGAAAGAATACTATACTCTTTCAAGTATATAAGAAACTTATTGCTTAAGTATTTCCATTACGGTCTTACCGTGACGGTATAATACTATAGCCGATCTGTTTGTCTATTTCATGTCGAAACTCTAAAAGTTTATGATTTGTGTTCTTCAAAAGAAAAACACCTAACCATAACGTGATGCCACATCCGTTAAGGTCACGAAATATTCATGGTTCACATCTAGCCTAGCTAGATATGGGCCCACTAACCTTCAACATGAATAGGGCTAACAGATCGGTGGCATTTACACTTTACAAGTAAATAGTGTTTTAGGCACATTGCCCCTTAAACTAGATTCGTAGACTTTATTTGATTGAATCAAAACAGTCCGAGTACCCACTCTTCGAAAGTGCGGATATACGAGTCTGTTTAATCTGTCCTAGACAACAATGCCACAAATAAGTCTCTATTTGATCAAATCAATTTGAGCTATTTATTTGTCATTTTATTGTTTTGAGATTTTTATTATATTCAAAATATAAATTCTGTTATTCACATCTAATGTGTTTATCTATGTATCATCTTTATATAATGAAACACTGAGTGTTCTAGAATATAAAGGTTTATCCACAATGGATTAAGCACTTATATATAGATAATGTCTCTAGTCAAACTAGTTACATTGTAACAGTTCCTAATTTAAGTACACACCGAAGGGTAGTTCCTAAACTTAGTATCTACGGTCGAAACAGCGACTTTTGTCCCGTTTCCGATTCGCAGAGCAATCTCAGCTTGAAGTCAGTATCCTGCTCAAAGCATATTCTGAACATCAATACATATATTTTATGTACCACACTAAGTATTTAAAATCTAATTCAATACTAGCTGTGAACATAACTAAGACAAACATTTTCAAAGTCAGAGCCTTGCCCTTTCTTTAATTCTTCGTGTCTGCCATATCCAAATGGTAGTCACTTTGGTATATGTCAATTATCATTTTCAATATTTTAAGAACCGTAGGCAAGCCTTGGGTTTTTAGAATATCGAAACGATGTGCACCTCGTGCTACATGCCCAATTGCAAACTTTGACTTTATCTCCTCTAGAATAGTCAATTAATTCTCCAAGAATTATAAATTGCAATTTTAATACTTCTAAATCTAAAATTAGATTTTGACAAGTATATAATTAAGCATTAAAGTCCTCATCACATAAATCTTCCAAAGATTTTATGCTCTACTTATTTTGCTTAATTTTGGTTTAAGGTATAATAAGTTATTTTATCAAATAAAGTAACCTATTATTTATCCCAATTTGAAAATTAAATCATTTAAAATATTTTAATCCCAGATTATATTTTAAATATCCAACTTTTCAATTTTATCTTGATACAATAGTCCAACTATTTAATCAACGATAGGGTACTATATATATTATAATGATTATAATAGTCCAACTATATAATCAAATATAATCCAAATTAATTAACCTCAATTACATTGATTACTATAATCCAATTATAAAATCAACTGTAAACTGAAATTAATTAATTCAAATAATTGATTAATATAATCCAATTATATATAATCAAGTATAATACAGTCCAACTGTTTATTAAAACAACAATTAAATATTAGTTCCAACTAACATTTAATCTAATGACGAAATAATTTAAATGAGCGCGTATGGCGAGTAATTGAACGAGTATTGCAAATTCAATTCTTGCCTCCCACTATTTTTCGTCGAGCCTCTAACCCTCTGTCGAGTACTCGGGAAACCGTGTTTCCTAGTGGGCTAGGATCCCGTTAAATATCACACAATCTTGACTTTGGCCAACAAATGTATGATAATTAACTAGGTAGATCTCTAAGATCAATTGGATCCAATCCAATTCCTAGATCCAGTAGGTGGACATCCAAGTCCTAAACATATATCTTATATATGCCTATATATCGAATATATACCCTAACCTTTTCCTCTGAATCAACTAGGCCTTGGCTTTGGCACAACAAACCTAGTGATCCAGTCAAGCGCGGACCCATTGACCATGGAAGCTTCGTATCAATGTCGTTGGACAAGAAGTGGTCTTGACTTTGGCCAACAAACCACAACTTGGACAAGACACCAATATGGAACAAAGCCTCGTGATTCAAACACATCTTTGACGGACAAGGGCTTGACTTTGGCCAACAACCCATGCCAATCTAGGATCTTGAGCAAGAATCACTCAATGGAAGGAAAAGACGCATGATATTTGATGAGGGCTTTTCGTGTGCAAATTGGCAACCAATATATCTTTGTTAAGGTCTCATCATCATACACCCTAAACATGCATTCTAAACACATAATAAAGCGCATATGATAAAATAATAATGATATGCGGATGGATATTTTACACATTGATCCTAGATCAAATCTCACACTTTCTCTCTCCCGCTAGCACAAATATTTCTTCACCCGTTACACTACACTTCTAAAGAAACCTCATTTACATTGAGGGGAATAGGTGAGAAGAGAATACAAAGAAATAGGAGATAAGGCTGGACAGCCAGGTCCAATTATAAATCAAATTTATTACAACAATTTCTAAAATTGCCCCACCCATCTAATATCCATCCGATATACATTATTCATGCATCACAACCATGTATTCACTCAAGCATGTTATCAATCAATCTAATCCAATTAATTAATCTTGATAATAGTGATCATCCAATGTTCAAACAACGATTTGATTTTGTTCGAGTCAAACTCGTTTTTGCGAATAAGTACTTAAAGTACTAATTCTACGAATAAATTAAATTACATAATTAAATCCAATTTAATACGCATTTAATTCTAATTCATTATTTAATTCCAAATTAAATATTACACTTTATAAAAAAACCTTTACGACTTAAATTCCAAATTTAATCGTTAAGGTCTCAAAGCCGATTAATATCCAATATTAATTGAATTAAAGTCCGATGGGCTTTTAATTAATTTCTTCAAGGCGTGGACTTTTGGTCAACTCGGGTCAAACCGAATAACCAAAATCCAATCCGGGAGTTACCCCATAAGCCCATAAATTAATTTAGGCCCATTAGGCCCAATTAAACGTTAAAGGTTCATTAGTCGCATTTGGGCCTTTGGAAGCGGTTTTGGGCCTAATTGGATCCAACTAATTTTGGCCTAAACCAACTTTGTACAACAAAGTCCAATAAACCCAATAACAACTTTAAAAGCCCAAATCCAATTTTAGGCCCAATAATTTAATTCCAAAAATTCCAAATTTCCCAATTAAATTACCTAAAGTGTATAACATTATTAATTACCCAAATCAAAGTTTCCAAAACATCAAATTTGTCCAATTAATCAGGCTTATCATCAATTAATCATATCCAACATAATTTGATCAAAATCAAACCCAATTTCATGCTTCATGTGTCTCGGCCAAAGAGGGAAATTATGCCCAAATCAAATTCAATCCAATTGAACCAAATTAAACATAAATTCAACATCCCGAAATGATTTGCAAGTCATCCAATGAACAAAAAATCAAAAATCCAAGACAATATTAGGGTTCATATTTTCGGCCATCACAATCAAATTGGGGAAAATTGTTCCAAACACTTTTCCATCAAATTGATCTAATCAATCATCAATTTAAACAACATTTAGCATTCTAAATCATCCAATTTCATTAAACATGCTCAAAATCAAGTTTACCCAAATTAAAGTTTTGGCCAACAATAAGCAAATTGGGGAAAATCAATCCAATTAATTTTTCTTCAAATTGATTACATATAACTCTAAGTTATTCATATACAAACATTCTTAAACAAACAATTTGTCAAAATCATGCTTAATCAAAAAAGCCCCAAATTTTGCTCAAGAACCTAAAAACGTTTTATGCACAAATGGCTCAAGATACCATAGTTGAGTTTCAATCAAGTCCCAAGGATCATAAATCATGCAAAACGAGTTGAATACATATCAAATGAGGTGCGGAATAACTCACATTGATCGGTAGAGACGCAACAAAGATGGACCAAATTCGCACTTCATGTTTCTGCCTCCCTCCAAGCTCGGCAATGGCAGTGAACTGCAGCTCCATTTCGGCTTTGGGTGGTCCTCTATTGATGCTCCAAGCTCCAAGCTTCAAAGGTGATTCCTTACTCACGAAATCACTTCCCTAACACCTTTGTATTCCTCCATGAGTGTGCTAGCACATAGATCTTGCAACAAGATCATTTGTTTCTCCTTCATCGATCGGTCAAACCAGAAAAATAGAAGGGGAAATCGGTCCAAGACCGAGAGAGAAGAAGATGAAGTTTTTGGCTCCAAAATGAGCAAAAACGTGTAAGAGGAGAGAGAGGAGGGAAAAGAAAAAAAAGTAATAGGTTTTTATTGATTTATTTTCAAAAATAAATAAAACATATATACCAAAATCCTTTTCCCAAAAGCAAAGCATTAAATGCTTGTCAATCAACAAATCAACTCACATCAATCACTCAAATGTCACATCACTCAAAGTGACATGTGATTTGACGCTTGATGTGATTTGCGATTTGATGCTTGATTTGACTTGCGATTTGACGCTTGATTTGACTTGCGTGCCGCACTAGAATTCGAAATGCGAATGCGCTCGCAAACAATCCCGGGCTAGGGTTCGCTAATTCCAAATTAACAAATTTCCGTTGCGTCGTAATTAAATGATTACGCCTAGCGAATTCACTATTCACATCGCTAACGAATTAATTCTAAATTAATTCGTTCGCCCGAATTAAAATCTAATTTCAATTCCGCGTCGAAATCTAATTTCGTTATAATATATCGAATATATTAATTTATCGATTAATTCCAAATTAATCGTTCTCTCTCTTTAACGATATTTATCCGAGATAAAATATCTCCGTAATTAATCCCAGATTAATTTTCTCTCTCATCGAATTAATCCCAGATTAATTAAAGTGCGAGTCATACGTCATCGGTGAATCTTCAGGAACCGACCCATGAGATCTCCGGATATGTTGGCAGTAAATACGGTCGTCGGACTATCCGAACACGTAAGTAACTCGTACTACGTTTATACCGATTTACAAGACAAGGTTGGCTTCTAGCAAAGCGCCATGCCTACCCAATTCTCCAGAAATATTCTTACAGGAATATATAGATCTGTATCAAGCGTAGTATAGTACGTAGTAGTATTGTGTATCGGGCCCAGTATCGGATAGTCACGTGCTAGGGCTGGGGGCTGGATAAGTGTCTGCCCCGTCCGAAGCACATGTCGGATGTCTGGTAACTAGTCTCTATAATCATATATGCATGACCTAGTCATAATATCCCGATGGTTGCGCAACACTTAAGAGCACTAATACCGTATCCTGCGTGACATCATCTCCAATATGACTGAAGTGATACTTTCGTCTTGACATCACACCCAATACACTACGACTCTCTGATAAACCCAGAAGTGGTGTACGCAGAACCGGTTAAAGCCCTGTACCACCAAGACCAAAGTCTATCGATTATCGTAAGTATTAGCGATGTAAGTCTCAGGTCAAGACTTTACACACCTACCTTGATTTCGGCCTCCCACAGACACATAGTCATAATACCAATGGGATTCCGAAGGGTCTATCCAGAGCGAAGCTGTTTCCCGTACCATCGGTGAAACACGACCTCCTATCGCACTTGCATAAGTATCCAATACTTATATATATGAGAACTATGTCGTTGTGCCCTCACAACGCACACAAGTGCAATAATAGCCTATTCCGCATTATCGATGTCCAGTCTCGATAATACTCCGGCTAGGGATATTTAATGATTAATCCTTCGGGGACTGATACTGTCTCATATCATTCTCAGTCCAGGAACTAATCATAGGGACCTCTATTCATTTATATATCTATGGTGATCTAATTGTTGAGTTTCAATCAAGTCCCAAGGATCATAAATCATGCATAAACGAGTTGAATACATATCAAAGGAGGTGCGGAATTAACTCACATTGATCGGTAACAGAGATGCAAAAAGATGAACCAAATTCGCACTTCATGTTTTTGCCTCCCTCCAAGCTCGGTTTTGGCCTTCTTGAACTGCAGTGGACTGCACGGTGGGGCTGTTTTGATGCTCCTAAAAAAATCGGCCATGAAGACTCCATTGAAGCTCCAAGCTTCAAGCTTTCCAAGCTCACAAACTCACTTCCCTATCACCTTTGTATTCCTCCATGAGTGTGCTAGCACTTAGATCTTGCTACAAGATCAAAAGCTTCTCCATATGTGTGAAAAACCAGAAAAAATGAAGAAGAAAATTGGTCAAGGAGACCGTGAGAGAGAGAAACCATTTTGGCTCCATTTTGCCAAAACCGTGAATGTTAATCCAAGAGAGAGAAAGTGATGCCTTTTTGTATTACCTTTCTATTATTTATTTACCAAGTAAGTAAATAAAAGATATACAAAACTTTTATTAAAAGGTCAAAAGCAAAAAGCAAAAGCTTTCAATCAACTTTTCACCCATCACTTCTACTTTTACTTTAAGTCGCATCACATCACTTTAATAAAGTGACATGTTGTCAAGTCACATCACTCAAAGTGACAATTGATTTGACGCATGATGTGTGACTAACGATTTGACGCTTGATGTGACTTGCGTGCCGCGATCAAATTCGAAATGCGAATGCGCTCGCAATCACTCTCGGGCTCGGGTTCGCTAATTCCAAATTAATGAATTTTCCGTCGCGTCGTAATTAAATGATTACGCCTAGCGAATTCACTATTCACGTCGCTAACGAATTAATTCTAAATTAATTCGTTCGCCCGAATTAAAATCCAATTTCAATTCCGCGTCGAAATCTAATTTCGTTATAATATATCGAAATATTAATTTATCGATTAATTCCAAATTAATCGTTCTCTCTCTTTAACGATATTTTATCCGAGATAAAATATCTCCGTAATTAATCCCAGATTAATTTTCTCTCTCATCGAATTAATCCCAGATTAATTAAAGTGCGAGTCATACGTCATCGGTGAATCTTCAGGAAGCGACCCATGAGATCTCCGGATATGTTGGCAGTAATACGGTCGTCGGACTATCCGAACACGTAAGTACCTCGTACTACGTTTATACCGATTTACAAGACAAGGTTGGCTTCTAGCAAAGCGCCATGCCTACCCAATTCTCCAGAAATATTCTTACAGGAATATATAGATCTGTATCAAGCGTAGTATACTGTAGTATTGTGTATATCGGCCCAGTATCGGATAGTCACGTGCTAGGGCTGGGGTTGGATAAGTGTCTGCCCCGTCCGAAGCACATGTCGGATGTCTGGTAATAGTCTCTATAATCGGATATGCATGACCTAGTCATAATATCTCGATGGTTGCGCAACACTTAAGAGCACTAATACCGTATCCTGCGTGACATCATCTCCAATATGACTGAAGTGATACTTCCGTCTTGACATCACACCCAATACATTACGACTCTCTGATAAACCCAGAAGTGGTGTACGCAGAACCGGTTAAAGCCCTGTACCACCAAGACCAAAATCTATCGATTATCGTAAGTATTAGCGATGTAAGTCTCAGGTTAAGACCATACACACCTACCTGATTTCGGCCTCCCATAGACACATAGTCATAATACCAATGGGATTCCGAGGGGTCTATCCAGAGCGAAGCTGTTTCCCGTACCATCGTGAAACACGACCTCCTATCGCACTTGCATAAGTATCCAATATTATATATATGAGAACTATGCCGTTGTGCCCTCACAACGCACACAGTGCAATACTAGCCTATTCCGCATTATCGATGTCCAGTCTCGATAATACTCCGGCTAGGGATATTTAATGATTAATCTTTCGGGGACTGATACTGTCTCATATCATTCTCAGTCCAGGAACTAATCATAGGGTCCTCTCTTCATTTATACATCTATGGTGATCTAATCACAAATGATGAGAGTGCAATTTCCTTGTCACATAGTTAATTTGCTACAACAACACATGATCTGTGCAAATAGTGACGCTATAGGTCATTTTGTCCAACAATCTCCCACTTGGCACATAGCCAGTCACTCAAGTGTCCACACACCCGAACTATGTACTGTTCGCTCAATTGCTGAGGAAAGGTTTTCGTCAGCGGATTTGTTTGATAATCATTTGACGCGATTTATACGATCATCACATCGCCACGATGTGTGATCCGAACGAATCAGATGATATAGAAGTATATATCTGGATCGTCGACGAGACCTTTAATTCCTTAGCCTGTGCTGACGCCTAGCTCAGTTGCTAAAAGGACTATATCTAATCTAATTAGATTTATTTTCGATCCAAATGGCTTCTATTGCTGCCTGAGCTGCAGCAATAATCCGCATTTGTTGTTTATTCGGCAACAGTTATCTTGCTCCGAATATTTCCAGCTCACTGTCCCGTTATTCAAACTTTATAGTACCGTAGTATTTAATTGTTTGGAAACTTGCAGCGGTGATCCCAGTCACTTCAAGTTGTCCTTCTCCATAGTTTAAGACAACATCTTTAGTTCTCTCAGATACTAACAGATGTTCTTAATGTTCAATCCAGTGACTATCACTTGGATTGACCTGATCGTGACTCCATATGCTCGAAGCGTTTGAGACCCCTATCAAGTACATTTTAAATGTACAATTTCCCAGAGAGTGTTAACAACTCCAAATCTATCCCAGTAGATCTTTATTCTTGAATAAAGGTTGTTACTCCCCAGAATTCTACGGAGAATTTCTTATGAAAGCCAATCGTTCACCGATTGCTTTATGGGAATTTCATTGTCAGTGCCCTCTCCCACTAACCCTTTTATATACACAAGAATTATTCGTTTTGAGTCAAATCATAAACCATTATGATTATTTCAAAACGTCAGTTCCAAGAACCTTATGCTCGTTTCAATCCAAACATGGATCGAATAACCCGCAAACCTTGTTTGTCGGTTATACAAAATCGTCAGGATGTTGTAAGCATCCTCCAAAAGGTTTCCTTTTCAGGAAAGCGATTTTGAACTATAACTGACACATTTCATAAATGAAATACGCAGTTATCAACAAGCATCTTCAAAATGGATTTACCATGGCAACAAGTAAAAGTTGAACCGTTATTAACACAATGTTGATAACGATACCTTTCCGTCAAAAGCCCGACTTTGTACGTTGGTATGTTGCCTTCCATGTATGTCTTCCCTGAAGACGTTTAATGTACCATAGGCACAATGCCTTGTGGTACAACAACTAGTATCCAAAATAGTTATTAAACATGGAATCCATTCCGGACTCATGGCACTTTGCCATAATAGGGAGTCGATACCTTGTATCACTTCCTCAAAACGTAGTCGGTTGGTATACCTTCATAAGATTGACATCTTTATGAGGTTAGATCAGAAACCCATACCCTAGGTTGTTTTCTGACTCTATCCGATCTACGAGTGTCTTGTGTGTTGAAGATTAATGGTATATATTCATCATAGATGAACTATTTGTGTTCCATTAAGGACTTCGTTCCTTGAACAGTATTACTCCGATTTTCATCGAGTATCACTATCCTCCCACTGACCACTGCATATCGGTATTCCTCTCAGGAAAAACTGCATGGTGAGCAACAATCACATTTTTCTCATGTGAGATTTATAAGTACTATACTTATGGTTTCCCTTAGGATAACCTATTGGCACTTATCCAATTGGGTCCTTAGTTTGGTATCATCCAAACGTTATGCCTGGCATACCCAAATTATCAGGAATGAGAAACCTCGTTTCTTCCCTGTTCATATCCTATATGACATCTGTCAAACAGATTTATATGGAACCTTATTCTAAATAAGTTATTGCATTGTTAAAACTTATCCGTTGAAGGAAATGGTAGCTCAGAGCGACTCATGATTAGCCTTATCATGTCTAACATGATTCGGTTAATCCGTTCGGACACACCGTCACTTTGACGTGTTCCGGGAGGTGTCCTCATTTGAAAGAATACTATACTCTTTCAAGTATATAAGAAACTTATTGCTTAAGTATTTTCCATTACGGTCTTACCGTGACGGTATAATACTATAGCCGATCTGTTTGTCTATTTCGTGTCGAAACTCTAAAAGTTTCTGATTTGTGTTCTTCAAAAGAAACACATAACCATAACGTGATGCCACATCCGTTTAAGGTCACGAAATATTCATCATGTTCACATCTAGCCTAGCTAGATATGGGCCCACTTACTTCACCATGAATAGGGCTAACAGGTCGGTGGCCCTTATACTAATACCAGTAAATAGTATTTTAGGTACTTTACGTAATAAACTAGATTTGCAGACCTTATTTGAATAGTTAAATCAGTCCTAGTACCCACTCTTCAAAAGTGTGGATATACGAGTCTCGTTAAATGTGTCCTAGACAACAATGCCACAAATAAGTCTCTATTGATCAAATCAATTTGAGCTATTTATTTGTCATTTTATATGTTTGAGATTTTATTTATATTCAAAATATAAATTCTGTTATTTACATCTAATGTATTTATCTCAGTATCATCTTTATATAATAAAACACTTAGTGTTCTATAATATAAAGGTTTTATCCGCAACAGATTAAACACTGATATAGAGATAATGTTGTTAGACATTATGTCCCATAGCGTCACTGTTTGTAAATGATATTGTATTATTGTACAAAATTAACTATGTGATAATGAAATTGCCTTTTGCCATTTTGTAATATTATTTACTTTGATATATAAATGGCGAAAGTCCATATGATTAATACCGGATTGAGATGATATGAGACAGTATCAATCCATAAAGGTTTAATTCATTAAATATCCCTAGTCGGAGTATTATCGAGATCGGACATCGATAATGCGGAATAGACTAGTATTGCGCTTGTGCACGTTGTGAGGGCACAACGGCATAGTTCTCATATATTTAAGTATTGGATACTTATGCAAGTGCGATAGGAGGTTGTGTTTTACCGATGGTACGGAAAACAGCTTCGCTCTGGATAGACCCCGCGGAATCACATTGGTAGTATGTCTGCTGTCTATGGGAGGCCGCATCAGGGTAGGTGTATATGGTCTTAACCTGAGACTTACATCGCTAGTACTTGCGACAATCGGTAAACTTTGGTTTTGGTGGTGGGGGACCTTAACCGATTCTGTGTACACCTCTTCTGGGTTTATCGAGAATCGTAGTGTACTGGATGTGATGTCGAGATGGAAGTATCACTTCAGACATATGGAGGTGATGATCATGCAGGACACAGAACTAGTACTCTATAAAAGGTTGCAACCGTCGGGACAATATGACCAGGTCAGGATTGTCCGATTTAAAGAGACTAGTTGCTTGATGTCCGATATATGTTTCATACGCGGGCAGACACATTTCCAGCCCCAGGCCTAACATGTGATCGTCCGATACTGGATCGATGTACGCAATACTACGGTATACTACGCTTGATATAGATCTAATATTCCAGTAAGAATATTTCTGGAGAATTGGGTAGGCATGGCGCTTTGCTAGAAGCCAACCTTGTCTTGTGAATCGGTAAGAACGTAGTACGAGGTACGTACGTGTTCGGATTATCCGACGACCGTATTTACTGCCAACATATCCGGAGATCTCTTGGGTCGCTTCCTGAAGATTCACCTATGATATTTGATTCGGACTTAATTAATCTTGGATTAATTGCGGAGAAACTTTATCTTGGATAAAGTGCCTTATTTAGAGAGAGAACGATTAATTTAGAATTAATCGATAAAATTATTATATTCGATATAATAATCGAAATTCGATTTCGACGCGAAATTAAAGTTAGATTTTAATTCGGGCAAACGAGTTAATTTAGAATTAATTCGTTAGCGACGTAAATAATAATTTTGCTAGGCGCAATTATTTATTTAAATTCGATTTAATTAACGTCGCGACGTAAGTTCGGTATTTCGGAAATATCGAACCCGAACGCGTGATTGCACGTGGGCCCACTTTCATTTGGAAACGTGTGGGGCCCACATGACACATGTCATTATATGCATTATTTAATTGTTAATACATTGCATGGTGATAGTGTACAATACACTCAATGGTTTTGCATGGAGTTTGAGTGTTTGACACTCTAAGCCATTGCATGATTTGTGTCATAAGTTTATTATTAATTTAATAAATATTATGGCATAAATATAAATTGATTTTTGTAAAAAAGATCAAGACAACTCTCCTCTCTCTCACAATGCCGTGACTTCCATTAGGGCAAAGAAGATTTGATTTTCTTTTCTCCATTTGCTAGCACATTTAAGGATCAAAGGAGGTGATAGGGAAACCATCAAAGAGCTTGGAATACACAAAGCTTGGAACTTCCACTCTTCTTCCTCCCTTGGCCGAAACTTGAAGCTTGGAGATTCAAAGATTTTCTTCATCACTTCTCATCACAAAAGCTTTGTAAGTATGATTCCGCCATACTTCATCTTTTAAATATATTCATTGTTGTATTTCATATGCTTAATCTTTCCTTGGGACATATAATAGAAACCAACAATGGTATCATGGAGCCATGGTTAGCATGAAATACTTTAGGTTAAAATTTGGGTAAAATTGATTGAAGCATGTTCTTGTGAAATTTGATTAATGAGTATGCTTACATGTATATAGAATGATGTTATATGGAATCAATTTTGAGAAAAATGCATTGGATGATTTTTTCCCCAAAAATGTAACCTTGGCCGAATGGGTATGAACATTGGATGTATTGGAATTTTTTGTGTACAAGATCATTGGATGACTTAAAACGTATACGGGACGTAGATTAGTAATTCAATCGGATTGAAAAACAAATCGACACAAAAATTCTCACTTGGCCGAATGATAATGGACATGAAAATGGACTTGATTTTTGTTCAAATTAATGTTGGACATATGTTTTGAACAATAGATGATTAATAAATAAATGGGTATTTTTTAAATATATTGGTTTAATATATTAATCTTGGTTTTACACTTTAATTAATTGGACTTTAATGTTTGGAATATTAAAATTTAATTAATGGGCTTAATTGGTGAATTGGGCTTTTAATATTGTATTTGGGCATAATGGGCTTGGGTGGACCAAGTAGATTTGGGCCGAAAGGATTGGATCCAATTTGGGCCTAAATCACTCCATTAAGTCCAAATATAATAATGGGCTTTAAAAATTTAATTGGGCCTTATGGGCTTAAAATTGGTTTTATGGCATTTAAGGGTGATTCCTTATTTCGGCTTGGTAATTGGGTTTGACCCACATTGACCAAAGCCCAAGCCTTAATAAATCAATTGAAAGCCCATTTGACTTGAATTAAATTTAACATTGGATGTTAGTTGGGCTTTGAGACCCAATAGGATTATATTTAGAATCTAAGTCTTTAAAGCACATTAAAAGTGTAAACATTTAATTTGGAATTAAATAATTGAATTAGTATTGAATACGAATTAAATTAGATTTAATAAGTAGTTCGATATAATTCGCGAATTCGTACCTTATGTACTTATTCTCAATCGAGTTAGACTCGCGCAAATCAAAAACCGTTGTTTGAACATTGGATGATCACTTAAACATAGACTAATTAATTGGATTAGATTGGTTGTAAAAAGCATGTCTTGTTTGAAAATATATGTATGTGATAATGAATAGTGTATATCGGATGGATATTAGAAGGGAAATGGTAATTTTAGAAATTATTGTAAATTTGGAATTAATAAATTGGACCTGCGTGTCCAGCCTTATCTCTTTATCTCTTTGTATTCTCTTCTCACCTAATTCCCCTCAATGTAAATGAGGTTTCTCTTATTGTATTATGTAATTGGGTAAGAGTAGAATAGTGCTAGTGGGGAGAGGAAAGGGAGTGATTTGTTCTAGGAACAAGTTGTTTATATATCCATCCGCATATCACTATTAATTTACTTTACTTACGCGCTTTATGATGTTTTAGAAGCATGCTTAAGGGTGTATGATGATGAGACCTAACAAAGATAAATAAATTGGTTGCCAATTACTCGAAAAATCCCTCAATTTATATTAAGAAAAAATCCTTCCATTGGATTTCTTGTTCAAGATCCGAAGTTGGCATTGTTTGTTTTTGACCAAAGTCAAGACCTTTGTCAATCAAGGATGTACTTGAATCATGAGAGGTTTGTTGCATATCGGTGTCTTGTCCAAATCGTGATTTTTATTGGCCAAAGTCAAGATCACTTTTTGTCCAATGACATTGATTACGAAACTTTCCTCGTCAATGGGTCCCGCTTAACTAGAATCATTAGGTTTGTTTTTGGCCAAAGCCAAGGCCTAGATGATTCGGAGGATAGGTTAGGAAAATGTAATGGATACATTGACATTATACATATGTTTCGGACTTGGATGTCCACCTAACCGGATCTAGGAATTGGATGAGATCCAATTGATCATAGAGATCTACCTAAGTTAAATAGCATACAGCTTTTATTGACCAAGTCAAGGTTGTGTATTATTTAACGGGATCCTAGCCCACTAGGAAATTTGATTTCCCGAGTTCTCTACAGAGGGTTAGAGACTTGAAGAAAATAGTGGGAGGCTATTATTGAATTTGCAATTTCGTTCAGATACTTAGCCTTACGCGTCTTTCAAAATTATTTCGTCAATATTTTAACAATTAGTTGGACTAATATATTGTTATTTTGCTTGTAACAGTTTGACTGTACCCATAACATCGTTGACTTTATAGTTGGACTATAGTTGTCAAGATGACTGGCAAGGGTAATGTCCGCGACATAATCATGGGCGATAATGTCTTCAAAGGGACAAACTTTTCCGAGTGGGAAATGAACCTCAAGATAGTGCTTGGGGCTGAGAGGGTGCTGTATACTATTCAGAGACCTCTCCCGCCTAAACCCACTGAGCCACTGGAGCTAGAGTTATGGAAGACTCATAGTGACGATTGTGACCAAGCTCAGTCAGTTATGCTAGCTGCAATGACCCAACATTTCAGACGCCAGAACAGGGACTTGGATCCCTATAACATGATGGCAAGATTGCGTGATCTCCACCGCACCAACAAGCGGATGGAGAGGTACGAGCTAGTAAGGAAACTCTTCCGCTCCCGGATGACAGACGGCGCATCAGTTGAGGCCCACGGGACTCAAATGATCGCTGACATAGATGAGTTAGCCAAGATGGGCATTGTCTTGGAGGCAGAGCTGACGATTGATATGCTATTACAATCGCTACCCGATACTTGGAAACAAATCATCATCAACTATAATTTCTTCTACCCGTTACACTACACTTCTAAAGAAACCTCATTTACATTGAGGGGAATAGGTGAGAAGAGAATACAAAGAATAGGAGATAAGGCTCGACTCGCAGGTCCAATTAATAAATCAAATTTATTACAACAATTTCTAAAATTGCCCCACCCGACTAATATCCATCTGATATACATTATTCAAGCATCACAACCATGTATTCATACAAGCATGTTATCAATCAATCTAATCAAATTAATTAATCTGATAATTAGTGATCATCCAATGTTCAAACAAAGATTTGATTTTATTCGAGTCAAACTCGTATTGTGAACACATACTCAAAGTACGATTTCTCAAATAAAATTAAATTACATGATTAAATCCAATTTAATACGTATTTAATTCTAATTCATTATTTAATTCCAAATTAAATATTACACTTTATAAAATAAAACCTTTACGACTTAAATTCCAAATTTAATCGTTTCGGGTCTCAAAGCCGATTAATATCCAATATTAATTTAATTAAGTCTAATGGGCTTTTAATTAATTTCTTGAGGCGTGGACTTTTGGTCAACTCGGGTCAAACCCGCAACCAAAGTCCAATCCGGGAGTTACCCCATAAGCCATAAATTAATTTAGGCCCATTAGACCCAATTAAACGTTAAAGGTTCATTAGTCGCATTTGGGCCTTTTGGAAGCGGTTTTGGGCCTAATTGGATCCAACCAATTTTGGCCTAAACCAACTTTGTACAACAAAGTCCAATAAACCCAATAACAACTTTAAAAGCCCAAATCCAGTTTTAAGGCCCAATAATTTAATTTCAAAAATTCCAAATTTTCCAATTAAATTACCTAAAGTGTATAGCATTATTAATTACCCAAATAAAAGTTTCCAAAACACTAAATTTGTCCAATTAATCATGCTTAACATCAATTAATCATGTCCAACATAATTTGATCAAAATCAAACCCAATTTCATGCTTCAAGTGTCTCGGCCAAGGGGAAAAATATGCCCAAATCAAATTCAATCCAATTGAACCCAATCAAACATAAATTCAACATCCCTAAATGATTTCAAGTCATCCAATGAAAAAAAAATCAAAATCCAAGACAATATTAGGGTTCATATTTTCGGCCATCACAAGCAAATTGGGGAAAAATTGTTCCAAACACTTTTCATCAAATTGATCTAATCAATCATCAATTAAACAACATTTAAGCATTCTAAATCATCCTATTTCATTAAACATGCTCAAAATCAAGTTTACCCAAATTAAAGTTTTGGCCAACAATAAGCAAATTGGGGAAAATCAATCCAATTAATTTTTCTTCAAATTGATTACATATAACTCTAAGTTATTCATATACAAACATTCTTAAACAAACAATTTGTTAAAATCATGCTTAAATCAAAAAGCCCCAAATTTTGCTAAGAACCCTAAATTCGTTTTATGCACAAATGGCTCAAGATACCATTGTTGAGTTTCAATCAAGTCCCAAGGATCATAAATCATGCATAAACGAGTTGAATACATATCAAAGGAGGTGCGGAATAACTCACATTGATCGGTAGAGATGCAACAAAGATGAACCAAATTCGCACTTCATGTTTCTGCCTCCCTCCAAGCTCGGTTTTGGGCCTTCTTGAACTGCAGTGGACTGCACGGTGGGGCTGTTTTGATGCTCCTAAAAATCGGCCATGAAAGACTCCATTGAAGCTCCAAGATTCAAGCTTTCCAAGCTCACAAACTCACTTCCCTATCACCTTTGTATTCCTCCATGAGTGTGCTAGCACTTAGATCTTGCTACAAGATCAAAAGCTTCTCCATTTTGTGTGAAAAACCAGAAAAAATGAAGAAGAAAATCGGTCAAGGAGACCGTGAGAAGAGAGAAACCATTTTGGCTCTATTTTGCCAAAACCGTGAATGTTAATCCAAGAGAGAGAAAGTGATGCCTTTTTGTATTACCTTTCTATTATTTTATTTACCAAGTAAGTAAATAAAAGATATACAAAACTTTTTTTAAAAGGTCAAAAGCAAAAAAGCAAAAGCTTTCAATCAACTTTTCACCCATCACTTCTACTTTTACTTTAAGTCGCATCACATCACTTTAATAAAGTGACATGTTGTCAAGTCACATCACTCAAAGTGACAATTGATTTGACGCATGATGTGACTAACGATTTGACGCTTGATGTGACTTGCGTGCCGCGATCGAATTCGAAATGCGAATGCGCTCGCAATCACTCTCGGGCTCGGGTTCGCTAATTCCAAATTAATGAATTTTCCGTCGCGTCGTAATTAAATGATTACGCCTAGCGAATTCACTATTCACGTCGCTAACGAATTAATTCTAAATTAATTCGTTCGCCCGAATTAAAATCCAATTTCAATTCCGCGTCGAAATCTAATTTCGTTATAATATATCGAATATATTAATTTATCGATTAATTCCAAATTAATCGTTCTCTCTCTTTAACGATATTTTATCCGAGATAAAATATCTCCGTAATTAATCCCAGATTAATTTTCTCTCTCATCGAATTAATCCCAGATTAATTAAAGTGCGAGTCATACGTCATCGGTGAATCTTCAGGAAGCGACCCATGAGATCTCCGGATATGTTGGCAGTAAATACGATCGTCGGACTATCCGAACACGTAAGTACCTCGTACTACGTTTATACCGATTTACAAGACAAGATGGCTTCTAGCAAAGCGCCATGCCTACCTAATTCTCCAGAAATATTCTTACAGGAATATATAGATCTGTATCAAGCGTAGTATACCGTAGTATTGTGTATATCGGCCCAGTATCAGATAGTCACGTGCTATGGCTGGGGCTGGATAAGTGTCTGCCCCGTCCGAAGCACATGTCGGATGTCTGGTAACTAGTCTCTATAATCGGATATGCATGACCTAGTCATAATATCCCGATGGTTGCGCAACACTTAAGAGCACTAATATCGTATCCTGCGTGACATCATCTCCAATATGACTGAAGTGATACTTCCGTCTTGACATCACACCCAATACACTACGACTCTCTGATAAACCCAGAAGTGGTGTACGCAGAACCGGTTAAAGCCCTGTACCACCAAGACCAAAATCTATCGATTATCGTAAGTATTAGCGATGTAAGTCTAAGGTTAAGACCATACACACCTACCCTGATTTCGGCCTCCCATAGACACATAGTCATAATACCAATGGGATTCCGAGGGGTCTATCCAGAGCGAAGCTGTTTCCCGTACCATCGGTGAAACACGACCTCCTATCGCACTTGCATAAGTATCCAATACTTATATATATGAGAACTATGCCGTTGTGCCCTCACAACGCACACAAGTGCAATACTAGCCTATTCCGCATTATCGATGTCCAGTCTCGATAATACTCCGGCTAGGGATTTAATGATTAATCCTTCGGGACTGATACTGTCTCATATCATTCTCAGTCCAGGAACTAATCATAGGGACCTCTCTTCATTTATATATCTATGATGATCTAATCACAAATGATGAGAGTGCAATTTCCTTGTCACATAGTTAATTTGCTACAATAACACAATGATCTGTGCAAATAGTGACGCTATGGGTCATTTTGTCCAACACTAATGACCCCCTAAACCACCCCCTAAACCACCGAAACTATAGTCACTAAAACAGCCCCCATCACCGAAAAGGCAGCAGCCCAAATAGCCTCAAAATACCACAAAACAATAGCCCCAAACAGCCCTAAAATCACGCAAATACACCACAAAAACAGCCCCCTAAATCCCCAAGAAACCTGCAGCCTTAAAATAGCAAAATCAGCAGCAAAAACAGAGGAAACAGCAACCCAAAATAGCTAGGCAACGAAGGAAAATAGCAAACCAGTGAACCGGAGGAGTTGCGGAGCATTAACCCTTCCGACAACCGTGTAACGCACTTCTAAGAGGCCACTTAAGAGATTAGACCTGAGGGCACCTTTTATTTATTCACGTTCATTTTTAATTATTTATTAGTAATTCTTCGTATGCGTATTGTTGATTTATGTATGTTGTGGCCATGGGATGAATGATTTTGTGCTATCTCTTGTGGTATATCGGATGGAAACCCAGACGTAAATTTCGTAGCCGAATCCGAATGGACGGTAGTGCGATCTGAAATTGGGATACAATTCCTCGTTCCACTTGAGAAACACACATATTTCGTTTCATCTAATCTTGTGTTTATTCGTTATTTATTAGAAATAGTATGTTATTTTTATGCATGATTTAGTTGTTTAGTATGTTATTTTTACGCATGATTTAGTTGTTTCTTTTGCACTAGGAGCTTAATTATATCTCTTCAATGTTTGTGTTTTGACAATAGATTATTTATTTATGTTTCCATATTCATCGATTTAATGTGTCCATGAGATTGTGTGCTTGCCGTTATTTTGACTTACTTTTATGCATGCAAACTTAGATATAGGTTACATGCAAACTTAGATATAGGTTGTATGCGAACTTAGATGTAGGGTATCTTGCGTATGTATGTTTCGTAGACTTGGTTAGATTATTACACAACTCCATTCATTACAAGTGACATAAGTAAGGGACCATTCCGAACACAACGATTTAAGGTCTTCCCTTGCTAGGGGTGAGTGCGGCCTTAAATCATTTCCCATTTCACACTGGGTGGTGACTCCATTTTATTTCTCCGGTTTAGTCTCCCGCGGGCTACTTAGTACTCCCGATTTATGTGTTCTACAACTAGCAACTAGTCTCTTTAATCGGATAATCATGACCTAGTCATATTATCCCGATAGCTGCAGCATATTATAGTATTAGTTCTGTATCCCTGCGTGATCCTCATCTCCATATGACTGAAGTGATACTTCCATCTTGACATCACACCTAATACACTACGATTCTCAGTAAACCTAGAAGAGGCGTACACATAACCTGTTAAAGCTCCGGACGACCAAAACCAAAAGGTACTGATTGTCGCAAGTATTAGCGATGCAAGTCTCAGGTTAAGACAACATACACCTACCCTGATGCGGATTCCCATAGAGACATAGTCATACTACCAATGGGATTCCGAGGGGTCTATCCAGAGCGAAGCTGTTCCCGGTCTAACGGCTAACAGAACCTCTTATCACACTTGCATAAGTATCCAATACTTAAATATATGAGAACTATGCTGTTAATCTTCCATAACGCGCACAAGTGTAATACTATTCTATCTGTATTATCGATGTCCAGTCTCGATAATATTACGACTAAAGATATTTAATGATTAAACCATTAATGGATTAATACTATCTCATATCTTATTAATCCGGAACTAATCATAAAGACTTTTATCATTTATATATATTCAAGTAATCCAATTACAAAATGATAAAATAACAATTTTCTTTGTCACATAGTTAATTTATACAAAACCACAATGTCTTTTACAAATAGTGATGATATAGGTCATAATTGTCCAACAATCCCCCACTTGGCTCATAGCCAATCACTCAAGTATCTAACATCTGAACTATGTACGTGTCGCTCAAACTTCTGCTAAGAAATAGCTTTCGTCAGCGGATCTGCAATGTTGTCATCTAAAGTGATCTTTTCGATCTTCACATCGCCACGATGTATGATCTCACGAATCAGATGGAAACATTGAAGTACATGCTTGGATCATTGATGAGACCGAGGTTCCTTAGCCTGTGCTATAGCCCCATTATTGTCACAATACAAAGGTACGGGCTCAGCTGGTAACAAAACTACTCCTAATCCAATTAGGAATTTACGGATCCAAACTGCTTCTTTTGCTGCCTCAACTGCAGTGAATCAGTAACAGTCTCTTACTTGGAAGATTTCCAGCTCACTGCTCGGTTGTTCAAACAAAATATATACCCAGATTGCGACTTAGAGTCGTCTTTATCAGTTTGGAAACTTGCATCGGTGAAGCCAGTCACCTCAAGTTCTCCATCTCCATAGACTAAGAAAGCATCTTTAGTTCGTCTAAGATTTAAGGATGTTCTTAACAGTAATCTAGTGACCATCACTTGGATCGGCCTGATAGCGACTGCACATGCTCAAAGCATATGAGACATCAGGTCGTGTACATATCATGGCATACATGATCGATCCGCCTGTAGAAGCGAACGGGATCCGACTAATGTTATCTCTCTATAGGCATTGCTTTTTTTTTCATGTGAAACCCGATGATGAGTCTCAGTTGGAGGCACTACCTTTTTAGTTAAGGATATTGCGGGAAACGGTCGTCGGAAGGGAATCGGTGTTTCATTAGATTTTTATTCACTTGTTTAGCGTCAGGCTCACTTGTTGGACCTCCGTTTAAAGCACTCTTGGCCCAAACCCACTCACCAAACCAACAAAACACCTAGCTTACCAAGACAAAGCCCAGGCCCACATCCACATAGGCCCACACGCCCATGGCCTCTAAAATACACCCAAATTAAATTAAATATTAACTAAATAAAATATTAATTAAGTCATTTACCAAATTAAATAAGACATAAAATATAATTATACCAAATTAAAATATTATAACTTCCTAATCCAA
The DNA here is from genome assembly GCA_019454045.1 of Zanthoxylum bungeanum. Taxonomy (NCBI): domain Eukaryota; kingdom Viridiplantae; phylum Streptophyta; class Magnoliopsida; order Sapindales; family Rutaceae; genus Zanthoxylum; species Zanthoxylum bungeanum. The sequence goes on along the minus strand of SKCR01033479.1, from coordinate 48,558 downwards.
AATATTATATACTAAATTAAAGAAAACATTAAATTAAATCATACCTGATTAAGATAAATCACAAATATTATATACCTTACTTAACCAATAACATGCCTAAACAAGATAAATCAAATATTCAACCTTCCTAATTCACTAAAATTTGTCCCCTCAATCAATCAAATTCTTTCCTTGTTTGACACCAAATCCATATATTCCTTGTGAGACAAGAGGAAGCCCTAGCCCTTGTCTATATAAACAACCCAAAACCAAAGCCAACCCCCTCCGGAATCTCTCACAATTCACGCCCATACATGCCCAAGAAACCCTAGACCTCTTACGCATACAGCAACAAGAAGCAACACAAACAATTCTCTTCATCTCCACCTAAACTTCACCGAAAATACACAACCAGAAACAGCAGCCCCATTCAGGCATACAGCAGCCCCTTTCCATCAAAAATAGAAGCCCCTGCACCCCCTAAAACACGCCTGAACAATCCCTAAAATCCTTAAAACAGTAACATAAAAAACTGCACCCTGAGCCTCCTTAAACAACCGAAAAATACAGCCCTTAGACCCCTAAAAACGCAAAAACAGTAGCTTTAAAGACCTGAATAGTAAGCTAAGAATATAGAGAAAACAACAGCAAAACAGAGGTCAAACAGCAGCAAAACGGAGGTCAAATAGCAAGCAAAATAGCAAAACAGTGAGCTAAGATGCTAAACCAGTGAACCAGAGATGTTGAGGAGCTTTAACCCTTCCGATCTCTGTGAAACGTAAGTCTGAAAGTCGATAAAAAAGTTTAGACTAGAGGGTATTTTTCACACTTGTTTTCAGTTTTATCTTTATTATTTATTGAGTTTCGTTTGCATTATTATTATGAAGTGATGTATGTTGTGGCCTTTGAATAGATAAAAAAAATACATGTATTATAAATTGATATATGTTGTGGCCCTTGAATAAAATGAAAAGTGTGTGCCTCTCGTGGTATATAGGATGGAAACCCGGACATAAATTTCATTGCCGATTCCGAATGGACGGTAGTATGATCTATACTCGGGATACAACTCCACGTACCACTTGAGTAAACGGCGCATATTTCATTTTATGTTGTTTTGATTTGTTATTATTTGCTACTTGATTTCCGCATGTTATTTGTTTTGATGTGATCGAGCGCATGGGCTCAGTAAGTTGGATTAAAGGTCCCCTATTTTGAGGGGTAAAATCCTTTACCACGATGCTTTGCCGCGCCGATTGATGTATATTTGGTTAAATGTAAGATGTGTTCAATCGGGTATACGAAGCCAATATTATTGTCTTTATTTTTATATGCATGATGTGATCGAGCGCATGGGCTTAGTAAGTGGGATTAAAGATCCCCTATTTAGAGGGGTTAAAATCCTTTACCACGATGCTTTACCGCGCCGGTTGATGTATATTCGGTTGAATGTAAGATGTATTCAATCGGGTATACGAAGTCCGATATTAATTATGTTATTTTTTATGCATTACGTGATCGAGCGCATGGGTTTAGTAAGTTGGATTAAAGGTCACGATTCTTTACCGCGCCGGTTGATGTATATTCGGTTGAATGTAAGATGTGTTCAATCGGGTATACGAAGTCCGATATCATTGTCTTTACTTTTTACATATGTATTGTGTTGATTGCGCATGGGCTTAGTAAGTGCGATTAAAGGTCCTCTATTTTGAGAGGTTAAAATCCTTTACCACGATGCTTTGCCGCGCTTTTAGCCCGTTATTATTTATTAGGTGTCATCTATTCATCTGTTCATGTATGTGTCATGTTGTTTAGTGCATTTTGGAGGTCACTGCTGTAGCCCCGTTCGAACGCGTTTCGAAACGCCGCATGAACGCATATTTCTGTCTCGTCCCGTTCGAACACGTTATCAAACGCTATACGAACACGAACCTTCTGTTTACTGTTCGAACGCGTTTACGAACGCTACACAAACGCGAATACATTGAATTGAGTCATTTTCATCACATGTCATGTATAATTGTTTTTAGGTGATTTTCTCTTATATCATGTAATCAATCATATTATTTGTATCCCTGCGTCTATCTGTTTAGTTCATGAGATGGTATTCAAGCAAAATTAGGTCATTAGTATGTTACTTGGTTCTTAGGCATGATTTAGCCTATTTGGTTGTTTATTTTCAAGCATGATTAATCGTTTTGTTTTGCATTTGGAATTTGCATTATGTTTAGGTTGTTCTTTGTTTTCCGTATTATATGATCGAAGCATGTTCATGAGATTTCCATGTGCTATTGCATGTTTACCATTATGATGATTACTTTCATGCATGCAAACTTAGAAGCATAATACTCTTGGAAATAGATGTTACTTAGGTTTGACTAGATTATTGCACAAATCATTTTATTACAAGTGGCATAAGTAAGGGACCATTCTGAACCCAACGGTTTGAGGTCTTCCCTTGCGAGGGGTGAGTGCGACCTTAAATCTTTATCCCGGTTCACACCGGGTGGCGACTCCATTATTCTCCTGTTTAGTCCCCCGTGGGCTACTCCGTACTCCCAACCGGGCCGCGAGCCTAGAACAGCATGCGTCACCCAGTTTGTGTTCCCACAGTCTATCGACTCCACTGGGGATAGAGAATCGGCCCCGAAATAATGTCTTGTAATAATATGATTTGTGCTTTAATTAACCGTGTCTACCGTGGGTTAAAAGGGTTTAATCAAAGGAATTTTCAGGCTAGGTAATGGTTTGGTGTCTTCCTTCACTCACTACCTTCCTAGAAGGAAAAGTTGTGAAGGCACCTAGATAGCCATCTACTTGTAGCCTATTGTGATGGACTAATTTGGAGGACTCGTTGTTTATTCCTGACACCAAGCGATAAGAGCCTAAGAGGCTTGGGTATTTAAGTGAGCCTCGCTCCACCCTCCCTTTGGGGAATCTACAACGGGAAGTCCATTTGACAGTCAGTCACACACCATAGCTCGTTAGCACTTACCTTAGTGTATAAAAAAGGGTACGCTCACTTGGTCGCTCGAACCCTCGAGTGGGGAGACCTAGTTATGGGCCATCCTTCGCCGGTGAGAGCCTTTGTCTACACTCTTACGAACCCACACGTAGACCGGGGTTGTATGACCTATAGCAACTATTTCCTTGTATTTCTGGGCCATCCTCATTTGGATGCAGTTGGACTTCTTGTCAGAAATGCGAACTTGTTGGGCCACTTAAACTGGGATGTGTTCGTATCCTATGACAATTGGGCTAAAAGCTTCTGAAATATCGATGGGCCACTCTATAGAAATTATTATTTTATGTTTGCATTACCTCTCTTTTATGCTTGTGTTTGGGAACATCGTCGTTTGGATCCATTTGGAACATTTGTCATGGGATGTGGGCTTGGTGGGCCATTTAAATTGGGACAAGAACGTATCTTATGACGATTGGGCCAAAGGCTTCTAAATATCGATGGGCCATTTTGTGATTGTGTTCGGAACATTACCATTTGGATTTAGTTGGACTCCTTGCCATGAGATGTGAACACGTTGGGCCATTTAAACTAGGACGAGTTCACTCCTATGACGGTTAGCCCAAAAGCTTCTAAAATGATAATGGGCCAATTTGTTTGAAAATTTTAATCGATTTAGTATGTTCTATATGTTACATGCATCTCATGCACCTCATACATACATACATCATGATAACACCCTATATGTCTCAAAAAGACATCATAGATACCGTTTGGGATAGAGAATGGACAAGGTTCACTAAAAGAACAATAACGAGCATGAGTGAATCCGATAACGAGGTATCCTGTATGGATCAGTTAGAGAACGGTCTCGCCATGATCACTGAACAATTACAAGCCCTGACTACTGATGTGGCTGGTATAACTGGATCTTGTGCTGGGGGTAGTTCTAGGGATGTGAGGCAAGAGGAGCCTCCGAACAGATTGGGGGATGATATCCCAACTTTTGATGATGATATGGCAGAGTATGCAGCAGGCAGAGTATCTGGGTCTCAGGCAGAATTACAGAAACTTTGGGATCAAGTTGAGATGGTTACCCGCAGGATGAGGGGTAAGAATGAGGATTTGCTGGATTATGAGACGCTGACTTTCGAAGAGTAGTTTCCGGCACAGTTCAAGATGCCTAATATGGATAAGTTTAATGGGAATGGGGATCCAAGGGTGCATCTCCGTCAGTATGTATCAGTCATGAGTTCAGTTGGCCTATCTCAGCGCCAAGTGCAGAAGATGTTTGGAATGTCGCTCGAGGGAGCTCCCATGGTGTGGTACCACAGTTTGGAGAAGAAAGTGAAGGAAGATTGGAGGGAGTTGGCTAATGCCTTCCTGAAGCAGTATGTCACTGACCTAAAGATCGATCTGTCACTCCGCGATCTAGTGAATGTTAAGCAAAAATCGGAGGAGAGTTTTAAGGAATATGTGGACCGATGGAGAGGTCAGTTGTTGAAAATACAGAATAGGCCCTCGGAGAAGGACCAGATTAAAATGATTATCAAGGGCACCAAGCCCTCCATTTACAGCAAGTTGAGGAGGATGACCTCCATGATTACAGACTTTCGGCAGTCGAGGGAAACTGTCATGGTTATTGAAGAGGAAGAGGTGGAAAACATAAAGTTTTATGGCTTAAGTAGGAGGCCTATTGGGGGGACATCGGGTACTAAACCTGTTTCTGCGGAAGTTACTGCCATCCGGAATCGGAAGTTTTCCAACTTTGGAAAACCCCTGTCAAAGGTACTAGAGAAATTGAAGAGGCAAGGACTCTTAAAACCCTTGGAAGCCAAACCATTACCTAATCCCCCACCATCACATTATAACCTAAACCTTTACTGTTACTTTCACCAACAAAAGTGCCATGAAACCGACAATTGCGCCCGACTCCGCCATAAAATCCATGACCTGATAGACTCCAAAAAGATACCCGACCCTGAAACAGAATGCCCAAACACACACCAGAACCCTTTACCAAATTACCACTCTGTCCCGCCCCCAACCTATATGATAAAATCTGGCCTACCCGAGAACCTTGTCCTCAAATCCTTTGACCTCTAAGCCATTTGCCTTGGGATTTGGGATAGTAACAGCGAAGATGAAACGGAACATGGGAAGAGTTTCTAGGCAGACTTCTCCAGTAGTGATGAAGAAGAAGTGAGGGGTATGACACGCAGCAGGCGTTTCTACAATGATATGACTGATAAGGGTAAATGAGTGTTATCAAAGGGTAGAGAAGCGGCTGAGAATACAGAAAGTTTCGAGGGAGATGTAGTGCTACAGCCGTTGAGGAAAACCTGAGCGCAAGTGAGTATATGGGATTTTTTGTGTGCATCTCAGGAGCATAGGCGGGCCATGGTTGAGGCCTTAAGTAAGATAGTGGTGATGGAAGATGCCAACCCCGCAATGTTTGTTGGGTCAATGCGAAAGGAGGCTTTGCAGACAATCACTCTTTCTGAAGAAGAACTCCCAACTTAGGGGAGAAATCATAATAGACCTTTGTTTATCAGAGCTGAAGTGAGGGGTAAAAGGACCTCTTGTGTGATGGTGGATGACGGCTCATCCATTAATGTGTGCCCGTTCAAGATTTTGGAAAAGCTGGGTATGAAAGCAATGGATTTGGACCCATCCAGTATGACCATCAAAGCCTATGATGACAGTAAGCGAGGAGTTGAGGGTACATTTGTAGCAGCGGTCAAGGTTGGTCCTATTGAGGACGAAGTTAAGTTTACAGTGCTGGACATCCCATCCACTTTTGCCTTATTGTTAGGAAGGCCTTGGTTTCACAAACTTGGGGGCGTGCCTTCCACTTTACATCAGATGATTAAGTTCCCGTATGAGGGAGAGATTGTTACCATCCGAGCTGAGATAGATAATGTTGTGGCTGCCTTGGAGATACAACCTTTCACGAGGTTTCAGGTGTCAGCAACTTTTGAGGAATGGGTGGTTCTAGGGTGGCTAGGATCATGAAAAAAATGAAGTTTGAACCGGGTGAAGGTTCAAAATTGCCAGATTTCAGAGGACAAACTACTCGGAAGGGTTTGGGATACACATCTGATGAAGAAAAGCCGAAGGTTAAAAAGAAAGGGATGAAATTGATGGAGTATTTTGTGAAGGCTTCAGGGTATCAAGGTGAGCCCAAACCGATAGAAGTTAATGGTATTGTGGTGCCTGGATTTGAGATCTTCCAGGATTTGTTGGGTGAGAAACCGCTGACTAAATAAGCTGTGGAAGCAGAGAATTGGGAAGAAGAATTGATGAAGTTGGAGAGCCTGACTCTGGGAGAGGACAAAAATCCTAAGGAAAACCTGGTTGCAGAGGAAGAAGTGTCTATAGATGATGAAGACATTTACCTTCCTGATTTGTTTGAATGTACTTCCGCATTATCCAATAATAAAGACATTTCTTTTGCTTACTTGTCTGAGTCATTTCCATTTACTCTGCACGAATCAAGTATATTTGATATCAGTTTGGCCAGAACTACTGTATTTAGCTTGGGTACACTTGAGAACCCCAAGGAAATTCTGATTGCAAGTGAAGTTACCTCCGAAGAGAGGAATAAATTAGAAGAAGTATTGGGCAGATATGCCAAAGTGTTTGCTTGGTCCTATGAGGACATGCCTGGGGGTAGAGAGAAACATTACCCAGCACACAATACCAACTTATCCGAATATGAGGCCAGTAAAACAGAAAATCCGACGGATGAGACCAGAATGGGCTGAGAAAGTCAGAGAGGAAGTTAAGAAACAGATAGATGTGGGGTTCCTGGAAGTAGTAAAGTATCCTAAGTGGTTGGCTAATATAGTGCCAGTGCCGAAGAAAGACGGGAAGGTCAGAATGTGTGTGGACTACAGAGATCTCAACAAGGCTTGTCCGAAAGATGATTTTCCTCTGGCGTATATATATGTTCTGGTTGATAGTGCGGCTTTATCTGCTATGTATTCATTTGCAGACGGGTTTTCAGGTTACAATCAGGTCCTTATGGCTGAGGAAGATAAACACAAGACTGCCTTTGTTACCGAGTGGGGTACTTATTGTTACAAGGTGATGCCATTTGGGCTCAAGAATGCAGGAGCTACTTATCAACGGATGGCCACTACACTATTCCACGACTTGATGCACAAAGAGATTGAAGTGTATGTGGATGACATGATGGTGAAATCAGAGACAAGAGTCGGGGATATTGAAGCACTGGAAAGGTTCATTCAGAGAGTTGACAAATACAACCTGCGGCTAAATCCCAAGAATATATGTTTGGGGTAACATCTGGAAAATTACTGGGACATACAGTGGGAATGGGAGGAATAGAGGTAGACTCTGAAAAGATCAAAGCAATCACAGAAATGCCAGCACCGAAGACTGAGAAGGAAGTCAGAGCATTCCTGGGGAAGATTCAGTACATCAGTCGGTTCATCGCCAAGTTGACGTCAGTATGTGAGCCTATCTTCAAACTGTTGAGAAAAGATCAGCGGGTAAAATGGAATGAGCAGTGTCAAGCAGCCTTCGACAAGATCAGAGAGTACTTGGTAAAGCCTCCTATGTTAAAACCTCCGAGACCGGGTAGACCTTTGATATTGTACTTGGCCATAGAATCAGAAGCACTGGGGGCAATGATGGTACATGCAGATGAGACAGGGGTAGAACATGCAGTCTATTATCTGAGTAAGAAGATGCTCCCGTATGAGGCTCGATATCAGGAAGTCGAGAAGATCTATCTTGCAGTGGTATGGGCTTCCAGAAAATTGCGGCATTATTTTCAGTCTTACAAGATCCAGGTAGTGGCAAAGGAGAATCCTCTGAAATATCTGCATTTAGTGCCTTCGCTAGTGGGGAAATTGGGAAGATGGTTAGTATTGCTGACAGAGTTTGACATTGAGTATCTCACCACCAAAGTGGTCAAAGGGCGAGCAGTAGCAGAGTTTCTGGCATTACAACCTATTGAAGGGGATCAATATAAGTTTGAATTTCCAGATGAAGAGATCCAAGGAATAACAGTTCAGAGATGGAAAATGTATTTTGACGGATCAGTGAATTACAAGGGAGCCGGAATTGGGATTGTGATAGTGACCCCAAAATGAGAGACCTTGCCTTTGGCCAAAAGGTTGACATTCAGAGTAACCAACAACATGGCCGAGTATGAAGAATGGGAATTGAAAGAAGAACGGTTGAAACCTTTCCTTTTTTACCTCAGAAAGTTGGTACAAGTTATCCCCGATTGTAAGTTTCAGCACTTGCCAAGAGAAGAGAATCAGATGGCATATGCATTGGCTACACTTGCAGCGACTTGGGAAAATCCAGAAAAGTTAGTGATGAGATCGTTGATACTGACAACAGTAAGGAGACCTATTTATGAGATAGAGAGAATTCTGGAAATAGAGGTCGATGACGGTAAACCTTGGTATTATGACATTCAGAGGTATCTGGAACATGGGGAACTCCCAGAGGGAGCAGGCAGAAAAGAGAGAATACCCATTCAGAAGTTAGCTTCCCAGTATGTGATTTTGAAAGGGGAACTGTACAAGAGGCAAGCAAACGATATTTAGTTGAAGTGTTTGAGAAAAAAAGAAGATTAACGTGTAATGGAAGAAGTACACGCCGGGGTATGTGGTCCGCACATGAACGGGTTGAATCTGTCCCGCAAGATAGTGAGACAAGGTTTTTATTGGTCAACCATGGAAACAGACTGCGCGAAGATGGTAAAGCGCTGTCATGATTGTCAAGCACACGGTAATTTGAATCACTTGCCGTACACAGAGTTGCACGGGTTGTCAGAGCCGTGGCCTTTCTCAGCATGGGGAATTGATATGATTGGAGAAATTCGACCGAATGCATCGAATGGGCATCGATTCATAGTAGTGGCAGTAGATTACTTCTCGAAGTGGGTGGAAGCCGAATCATTCCGCAATGTTACAGCAAAATAGATGGAAATGTTTATAGCTCGGAACCTCATTTGTCGGTATGGTATGCCGCATCATGTAGTGACAGAAATGGAGTTCAGTTTCAAGGAGAGACGAAGGCAATGTTACAGAAATACGGGATAGGCCACCATAAGTCATCACCGTACAGACCGTAGCAAATGGGGTAGTTGAGGCAGCCAACAAGACTATAAAGACGATTTTAGCCAAGATGACAGAGAACTGCATAGATTGGGCCGAGAAACTACCATATGCTTTGTGGTGGTACAGAACATCAGGAAGAACAAAAACATGGGCCACACCTTACTCTTTGGTCTATGGAATGGAAGCAGTATTGCCAGTAGAAGTGGAAATACAGTCTATAAGGGCATTAGCAGAGGCAGAATTACCAGAACAAGAGTGGGCCAAATAGAAGTTTGATCAGTTAGCACTGCTAGATGAGAAGAGAACGAAGTCTTTGTATCACATGCAGTTGTATCAGAAGAGACTAGCCCGAGCATTCAACAAGAAAGTACGCCCCACCAAGATCAGAAAGGGTGATTTGGTACTTAAGCAATCAAATCCTTCGACGACAGATCCAAGAGGAAAGTTTAGACCTAACTGGGAAGGGCCTTACATAGTGCAGAAAGTAATGGGAAATTGAGCAGTGAGGCTATCAGACTTGGAAAGGAACGAGTTCACCGAGCCGATCAATGTAGACAGATTGAAGCATTACTTTGCCTGAGGGGGAGAAGACCGAGCAGTCACCAAGGAAATTGGCAGAAGACCTAACCCAACGGAATAAGAAAATCATTCATGCATACACGTAACATTGCATTCTCTTCGTGTTTGTTTTTGTTTTATGTTCGCAAGTTCGAAGAAAGGAGAAAGCGGCAGAAATGAGCCAAGTTGCGTCAGTGCAGCTTCAGTTTTAGGGATAAGTCCCAAGGGGCGAGGCCCATATCGACTTCGGGGCGAGGCCCCACACCATGTTAGCTCGGGGGCGAGGCCCATATCAGCTTGGGGGCGAGGCCCCACATCATGTCAGCATGGGGGCGAGGCCCATATCAGCTTGAGGGCGAGGCCCACATCGTCAGCAGTTTTGGGATGCATCCCAGGGTCGGGGTGCCCCTGTTGTCAGTTGCAGTTCCGGGATGCATCCTAGGGTCGAGGGCCCACTACATCATCTGTTCGAGGGCGAGACCCTCATTTCTAGCGGTATCGGGATGCGTCCCATGGTCGAGGTTCCCCCGTTGTCGGTTGCAGTTATTGGGATGCATCCCATGATCGAGGTCCACTGCAGCACCAACTCAGCTCGAGGCAGCAGACGAGCCAGGTAAGTGAAAATGCATTGCATAACTTTTGATAGGATTGTTCAAAGTCAAACACTGCACAAGTCCCATCAAAGTAGGGGCGACTGTAGGCATTGTTTTTTTTTCATGTGAAACCCGATGATGAGTCTCAGTTGGAGGCACTACCTTTTTAGTTAAGCATTTTACGGGAAATGGTCGTTGGAAGGGAATCAGTGTTTCATTAGATTTTTATTCACTTGTTTAGCGTCAGGCTCACTTGTTGGACCTCCGTTTAAAGCACTCTTGGCCCAAACCCACTCACCAAACCAACACAACACCTAGCATACCAAGACAAAGCCCGCGCCCACGCCCACCTAGGCCCACACGCCCATGGCCTCTAAAATACACCCAAATTAAATTAAATATTAATTAAATTAAATATTAACTAAATAAAATATTCATTAAGTCATTTACCAAATAAAATAAGACATAAAATATAATTATACCAAATTAAAATATTGTAACTTCCTAATCCAAAATATTATATACTAAATTAATGAAAACATTAAATTAAATCATACCTAATTAAGATAAATCACAAATATTATATACCTTACTTAACCAATATCATGCCTAAACAAGATAAATCAAGATAAATCAAGATAATTCACCAAAATTTGTCCCCCCAATCAATCAAATCCTTTCCTTGTTTGACACAAAATCCAATCTATTCCTTGTGAGACAAGGGGAAGCCATAGCCCTTGTCTATATAAACAACCCAAAACCAAAGCCAACCCCCTCCGGAATCTCTCACAATTCACACCCATACATGCCCAAGAAACCCTAGCACTCTTATGCATAAAGCAATAAAAAGCAACACAAATAATTCTCTTCATCGCCACCCTCACTTCACCGAAAATACACAACCAGAAACAGCAGCCACATTCAGGCATACAGTAGCCCATTTCCACCGAAAACAGCAGCCCCTGCACCCCCCTAAAACACGCCTGAACAATCCCTAAAATCCTTAAAACAGTAACATAAAAAACTGCACCTTAAGCCTCTTTAAACAACCGAAAAATAAAGCCCTTAGACCCCTAAAAAACGCAAAAACAGTAGCTTTAAAGACCTAAAATAGTAAGCTGAGAATACAGAGTAAACAGCAGCACAACGGAGGTCAAACAACAACAAAACGGAGGTCAAACAACAAGCAAAATAGCAAAACAGTGAGCTAAGACGCTAAACCAGTGAACCTAAGAAGTTGAGGAGCTTTAACCCTTCCGATCTCTGTGAAATGTAAGTCTGAAAGTTGGCAAAAAAGGTTAGACCTGAGGGTATTTTTCACACTTGTTTTCAGTTTTTTCTTTATTATTTATTGAGTTTCGTTTGCACGATTATTATGAAGTGATGTATGTGGTGGCCTTTGAATAGATAAAAAAAAATGCATGTATTATAAATTGATGTATGTTGTGGCCCTTGAATAAAATGAAAAGAGTGTCGCCTCTCGTGGTATATAGGATGGAAACCCGAACATAAATTTCATAGCCGATTCCGAATGGACGGTAGTATGATCTGTACTCGGGATACAACTCCACGTACCACTTGAGTAAACGGCGCATATTTCGTTTTATGTTATTTTGATTTGTTTATTATTCGCCGCTTGATTTCCGCATGTTATTTGTTTTGATGTGATCGAGCGCATGGGCTTAGTAAGTTGGATTAATGGTCCCCTATTTTGAGGGGTTAAAATCCTTTACCACGATATTTTGCCGCGCCGATTGATGTATATTCGGTTGAATGTAAGATGTGTTCAATCGGGTATACGAAGCCAAAATTATTGTCTTTACTTTTATATGCATGATGTGATCGAGCGCATGGGCTTAGTAAGTGGGATTAAAGGTCCCCTATTTTGAGGGGTTAAAATCATTTACCACGATACTTTGCCGTGCTGGTTGATGTATATTCGGTTGAATGTAAGATGTGTTCAATCGGGTATACGAAGTACGATATTATTTAAGTTATTTTTTATGTATTACGTGATCGAGCGCTTGGGTTTAGTAAGTTGGATTAAGGTCCCCTATTTTGAGGGGTTAAAACTCTTTACCATGATGCTTTACCGCGACGGTTGATGTATATTCGGTTGAATGTAAGATGTGTTCAATCGGGTATACGATGTCCGTATCATTGTCTTTACTTTTTATATATGTATTGTGTCGATTGCGCATGGGCTTAGTAAGTGCGATTAAAGGTCCTCTATTTTGAGAGGTTAAAATCCTTTACCATGATGCTTTGCCGCGCTTTTAGCCCATTATTATTTATTAGGTGTCATCTATTCATCCGTTCATGTATGTGTCATGTTGTTTATTGCATTTTGGAGGTCACTGCTGTAACCCCGTTCGAACACGTTTCGGAATGCCGCACGAACGCATATTTTCTGTCTGGTCCCGTTCGAACGCGTTATCAAATGCTATACGAACGCGAAACTTCTGTTTACCGTTCGAACGCGTTTACGATTGCTACACGAATGCGGATACACTAAATTGAGTCATTTTTATCACATGTCATTTATAATTGTTTCTTAGGTGATTTTCTCTTATATCATGTAATCAATCATATTATTTGTATCCATGCGTCTATCTGTTTTGTTCATGAGATGGTATTCAAGCATAATTAGGTTATTAGTATGTTACTTGGTTCTTAGGCATGATTTAGCCTATTTGGTTGTTTATTTTCAAGCATGATTAATTGTTTTGTTTTGCGTTTGGAATTTACATTATGTTTAGGTTGTTCTTTGTTTTCCGCATTAAATGATCGAAGCATGTTCATGAGATTTCCGTGTGCTATTGAATGTTTTCCGTTATAATGATTACTTTCATGCATGCGAACATAGAAGCATAATACTATTGGAAATAGGTGTTACTTATGTTTGACTAGATTATTGCACAAATCATTTTATTACAAGTGGCATAAGTAAGGGACCATTTCGAACCCAACGGTTTGAGGTCTTCCCTTGAGAGGGGTGAGTGTGGCCTTAAATCTTTGTCTCGGTTCACACCGGGTGGCGACTCCATTATTCTCCGGTTTAGTCCCCCGCGGGCTACTCCGTACTCCCAACCGGGCAGCGAGCCCGAAACAGCAAGCGTCACCCAGTTTGTGTTCCCACACTCTCTCATCTTGAGTTTTAGGACGCATGTCCCTAGATAGAGAGACGCCATGTGACACTGGAAGAAGTCCCCTCTTAGACTGATCCATGTTGAATCTCTTCAACACTTTGTCAATGTACGAGCTCTGGGAGAGTCCTAACAACTTTCTGGATCTATCCTGGTAGATCCTTATTCCTAGAATAAAGGCTGCTTCTCCCAGATCTTTCATGGAGAATTTTAATGAAAGCCAAGCTTTCACCGATTGTAGCATGGGAATGTCATTGCCAATAAGTAATACATTATCAACGTAAAGGAAAATGAATGTTATTGCGCTCCCACTAACCTTCTTATAAACTCAAGAATCATCTTCGTTTTGTATGAAATCATCTTGTTTTATGATCTCATCAAAATGTTGGTTCCAAAAATGTGATGCTTGCTTCAATCCATAAATGGATCGAATTAACTTGCAAACGTTGTTTACATGTTTTGGCACGAAAAAACTGTCAGGCTGTTGCATATAAACATCCTCCAAAAGGTTTCCATTAAGGAAAATGGTTTTGACGTCTATCTGTCATATTTCGTAATCAAAATATGCAGCAATAGCAAGCATTATCCGAATGGATTTAATCATGGAAACATGTGAAAATGTTTCGTCGTAATCGACAGCATGTCATTGACGATACCCTTTTGCTACAAGCCTAGCTTTGTACGTTTGTATGTTGCCATCCATATCTGTCTTCTTCTTGAAGACCCTTTTACAGCCAATCGACTTAACGCCTTCTGGTGCATCAACCAGTGTCCAAACTTGGTTGGTATACATGGAATCTATTTCGGACTTCATGCAATCTTCCCAGAAAGCGGATTCGATACCTTGTATCGCTTCCTCATACGTATCCGGCTCATTATCCTCAATAAGATTAATATCTACATGAGGTGAGATTAGAAACCCATACCTCTCAGGTTATTTTCTGACTCTCTCTGATCTACGCGGTTCTTATGTATTAGAAGATTGTGGTACAGTCTCATCCCTGATGAACTGTTCATGTTTTGTGAGGGAGTCTGTGCCAGGAATAATATCACTATGATTTTCATCGAGTTCTACTTTCCTCCCACGTGCCACTGTATTTAGGAATTCCTTTTCGAGGAAAACCGCATGGAGAGCAATAAATACCTTGTTCTCTTGTGGGTTGTAGAAGCAATATCTTTTGGTTTCCCTATGATAACTTACAAATAGGCACTTATCTGATTTGGGTTTTAGTTTGGTACCATCCAATCGTTTAACGTATGCCAAGCATCCTCAAATCTTTAGGAATAAGAACATGGTTTCTTTCCTGTCCATATTTCATATGGAGTCTGTCCAACAGACTTTGATGGAACCTTATTCAAAATAAGTATTGCACTATTCAATGCATATCCCCAGAAGGAAATTGGTAGCTCAGTACGACTCATCATAGACCATACCATATCCAACAAAGTTCAGTTTCTCCGTTCGGACACACCGTTCAATTGAGGTGTTACGGGAGGAGTCCACTGTGAAAGAATACCATACTCTTTCAAGTAATCGAGAAACTCATTGCTCAAGTATTCTCCACCACGGTCTGACCGTAATGTTTTAATACTTTTGCCGGTATGTTTTTCTACTTCGTGTCAAAACTCTTTGAATTTCTAAAAAGTTTCTGACTTGTGTCTCATAAGATACACATAACCATAACACGATGCATCATCCATAAAGGTTACAAAATATTTATATCCACCTCTAGCCTTGCTAGATATGAGCCCACAAATGTCAATATGAACGAGGTCTAACGGTTCGGTGGCACACACACATTTACCGTTAAAAGGCGTTTTAGGCATTTTGCCTAATAAATAAGATTCGCAGACATCATAAGAATTAGGATCAAATCCGTCCAAGTATCCACTCTTTGAAAGCGTGGATTTGCGAGTCATTTTGAGCCTTTTGTTTGTCATATTATATGTTTTAGATTCATTTATATTCAAAATATAAAGACCATTATTGGCATCAGCAGTACATATCTCAAAATCATCTTTTTAAACAAAACACCCAGTGTTTCGGAATACAAAAATATACTCGCTTTTGGTCAAACAAGTTACAGAGATAATATTTCTAGTCAAACTAGGTACATAATAACAGTCTGATAAAGTAAGTACATGCCCCAAAGGCAGTTCCAAAATATAGGTCCCTACAGCTAAAACAGCGACTATGGTCATGTTTCCAACTCGTAGGTCAATCTCACCTGAGGCCAGTCTCCTACTAATCCGCAGATCTTGCACATCAGTACATATATGAGTTGCACATCCAGAATCAAAAATCCAATTTTTAAAACTTGAAGTAGACATGTTTATTTCAATAACAAACATATCTGAAGCCGGAACCTTGCTCACCTTCACTTCCTTTATGTGCACCTTTTACTCACTACAGTCACGCTTCTAGTGACCCCATTTGCCACACTGTAGGCAGACATCTTGGGATTTGTCTTTTGCCTTCCCAGCAGACATTGATGATTTGGCCTTACCCTTTCTTTTCTTCTTCTTCTTCACACCTCCAGAAGCCTTCGGCCAAGACTTGGCCTTCTGAGATGTCAAAGTGAAGTGCACCTCGCCCTTCTTGCCCTTCAGAAGCTATTGCTCTGCCTCTTTCAGTTCATCCATCAACTCTCCAAGAGTCTTCTCTTGGTTCATTATATTGTAGTTCATGATGAACCCACCTCAGCAGTCAGACAGAGACTGTAAGATCAAATTTATGGAAGTCTCAGCCTCAAAGGTTATACCCAGCTGACCTAGTTGTTCGATGTCAGCAATCATCTGTGACACATAGTGCTCGACAGATGTACCCTCTGACATGCGAGAGCGAAAGAGCTTCTTGTGTAATTCATACTTCTGAGATCTATGAAGGTCCTTCAATTTCAACATCATGTTGTAGGGATCCAATCCCTTGTTTTGTCGATGAAATTGAGGGGTCATTGCGGCAAGAATGATGGACTGAGCAGTTGAGTTGTCATAATTGTGAGTCTTCCAAAGCTCATGATCAAAAACCCGGTCATGTCTAGGCTCAGGCCCGAGAGGTCTGTCTATGACATAGAGTAACTTCTCGGCTCACAGGATAATCCTTAGAATCATCTCCCAGTCTGGAAAATTGGAGCCGAGGTCCCATTCTTCTACCCTTTCGGGGGAGTTGATGACTATTCATAGCTATTACCTTGACACCAAATGTAATGATTACTATAGTCCAACTATATAATCAACTACAAATGAAGTTATGGTACAGTCCAACTGTTCAAAGAAAACAATAAAATATTTGTCCAACTAATATAAATATATAACGACGAAAAAAATTTAAATTGCGTATTTGGCAAGTATTAAACGAAATTGCAAATTTAATACTGGCCTCCCACTATTTTTCGGTGAGCCTCTAACCCTCTGTTGAGTACTCGGGAAACCCAGTTTCCTAGTGGGCTAGGATCCCGTTAAATAACACACAACCTTGACTTTGGCCAACAAGCTGTATGAAACTTAACTATGTAGATCTCTAAGATCAATTTATCCCATCCAATTCCTAAATCCGGTAGGTGGACCTCCAAGTCCAATATATATCCAATATATATATCCTAACCTTTTCCTCTGAATCAACTAAGCCTTGGCTTTGGCTCAACAAGCTTAATTATTCCAATTAAGCGCGACCCATTGACAATGGGAAAACGTCGTAATCCACGTCGATGTACAGAAGTGACCTTGACTTTGGCCAACAAGTCACAACTGCCCAAGACATGCGATATATAACAAAGCCTTCGTGGTTCAAACACATCCGCGATGGACAATGATCTTGACTTTGGCCAACAAATCAAAGCCAATCTTGGATCTTGAGAGATAACCACTCAATGGAAGGAAAAACGCTTAATGTTAAAGTGATGGTTTTTCGCATAAATTGGAAACCAATTTATTATCTTTGATTAGGTTGTTTAGTTTTTCTAAGGTCCCATGATCAAACAAGACATGAAATAATGCGTGAATACACCAACGAAGATAGCGGAATACTTACATTGGTTGGTAGAGTCGATTTGAAGACAAATGAACCCAAAAAACGCACTGCCATGTAAGCTTACTGCATGCAGTCCACTGCCTCCAAAAACAGAATTTTGAGATGAAAAACGCAGCTCCTAGCTTCGTTGGATAGATCCCGGCTCATGGTCGAACCTCCCTACCACCTTCGCAAGACTTGTAAGTGTGCTAGCACTTGAATTTTCACCATGAAAATCCACTCTTGCTTCCCTATTGTTCACGCCCAAACTGGTTCAAAACCAGTGAAGAACAGCCACACTTTGGCGTGAGAGAGATAAGAGAGTTGAGAGAGTTCAATGATGTTTTGTTACAAAAAATCAATTTATATTTATACACATAATATTTATTAAATTAATAATAAACTTATGACACAAATCATGCAATGGCTTAGAGTGTCAAACACTCATTTCCATGCAAAACCATTGAGTGCATTGTACACTATCTCCATGCAATGCATTAGAATTAAATAATGCATAATATGACATGTGTCATGTGGGCCCCACACGTTTCCAAATGAAAGTGGGCCTACGTGCACTCACGCGTTCGGGTTCGATATTTCCGAAATACCGAACTTACGTCGCGACGTTAATTAAATCGAATTTAAATAAATAATTGCGCCTAGCGAAATTATTATTTACGTCGCTAACGAATTAATTCTAAATTAACTCGTTTGCCCGAATTAAAATCTAATTTTAATTCCGCGTCGAAATCTAATTTCGTTTAATATATCGAATATATTAATTTACCGATTAATTCCAAATTAATCGTTATCTCTCTCTAGACGATTTTTATCCTAGATAAAATATCTCCGTAATTAATCCTAGATTAATTTTCTCTCTCATCTATATAATCCCAGAATATTCAAGAGTGCAAATTGTGCGTCATTGGTGGATTATCGGGAAGCGACCCATGAGATCTCCGGAAAAGTTGGCAGTAAATACGGTCGTCGGAGTATCCGAATCACGTACGTACCAAGTACTACGTTACTACCGATTTACGAGACAAAGTCAACTCCTAGCAAAGCACCAAGTCATCCCAATTCTCCGGACATATCCTTTTAAGAATATTTAAGATCTATATCAAGCGTAGTATACTAATGTATTGTGCATATCGGCCCATATCGGATAGTCACGTGCTAGGGCTGGGGCTGGATAAGTGTCTGCCCCGTCCGAAACACATATCGGATGTCTGGTAACTAGTCTCTATAATCGGATATTCATGACCTGGTCATAATATCACGATTGGATGCGCATCTCTTAAGAGTACTAATACCGTTTCCTGCGTGACATCATCTCCACTATGACTGGAGTGATACTACTTCCGTCTTGACATCACATCCAATACACTACGATTCTCAATATACCCGGCATTGGCGTACACAAACCGGTTAGAGTCCTAGACGACCCAACTAAAGTATATCGATTGTCGCAAGCATTAGCGATGTAAGTCTCAGGTTAAGACTATACAACCCTACCTTGATTTCGGCCTCCCATAGACACATATTCATAATACCAATGGGATTCCGAGGGGTCTATCCAGAGCGAAGCTGTTTCCCGTACCATCGGTGAAACACGACCTCCTATCGCACTTGCACAAGTATCCATACTTATATATATGAGAACTATGCCGTTGTGCCCTCACAACGCGTACAAGTGCAATACTAGCCTATTCCGCATTATCGATGTCCAGTCTCGATAATACTACGGCTAGGGATATTTAATGATTAATCCTTCGTGGACTGATACTGCTCATATCATCTCAATCCAGGAACTAATCATAGGGACCTCTCTTCATTTATATATCTAAGGTGATCTAATCACAAATGATGAGAGTGCAATTTCCTTGTCAAATAGTTAATTTGCTACAACAACACAATGATCTGTGCAAATAGTGACGCTATGGGTCATTTTGTCCAACATAGGTCTCATCATACACCCTTAAGCATGCATTCTAAAAGCATAATAAGGCACAAATAAATTAATAATGATATGTGGATAGATATCTAACAAATTATTCCTAGAACAAATCTCTCAATTTCCTCTCTCCCGCTAGCATTATTCATACTTCTACCCAATTACATAATACATTAAAGAAACCTCATTTACATTGAGGGGAATTGGTGAGAAGAGAAATACAAAGAGTAAAGAGATAATAGGATGGACACGCAGGTCTAATTTAATAAATTCTAAATTTATTACAACAATTTCCAAAATTGCCCTCACACTTCTAATATCCATCCGATATACATTATTCATACAAATACATCCAAGTATTCACACAAAGTATGTTATTCAATCAATCTAATCTGATTAATTAATATTTGAATTAATGACCATCCAATGTTCAAACTGTTAGACATTATGACCCATAGCGTCACTGTTTTGTAAATGATATTGTATTATTGTACAAAATTAACTATGTGATAATGAAATTGCCTTTTGCCGTTTTGTAATTTATTTACTTTGATATATAAATGTCGAAAGTCCATATGATTAATTATGTATTGAGATGATATGAGACAGTATCAATACATAAAGGTTTAAATCATTAAATATCCCTAGTCGGAGTATTATCGAGATCGGACATCGATAATGCGGAATAGACTAGTATTGCACTTGTGCATGTTGTGAGGGCACAACGGCATAGTTCTCATATATTTAAGTATAGGATACTTATGCAAGTGCGATAGGAGGTTGTGTTTTACCGATGGTACGGAAAATAGCTTCGCTCTGGATAGACCCCGCGGAATCCCATTGGTAGTATGTCTGCGTGTCTATGGGAGGCCGCATCAGGGTAGGTGTATATGGTCTTAACCTGAGACTTGCATCGCTAGTACTTGCGACAATAGGTAAACTTTGGTTTTGGTGGTTGGGGGACCTTAACTGGTTATGTGTTCACCTCTTCTGGGTTTATCAGGAATCGTAGTGCACTGGGGTTGTGATGTCAAGATGGAAGTGTCACTTCAGACATATGGAGTTGATGATCACGCAGGATACAGAACTAGTGCTCTATAAAGGTTGCAACCGTCAGGACAATATGACTAGGTCAGTATTGCCCGATTTAAAGAGCTAGTTGTTTGATGTCCGATATATGTTTCGTACGGGGCAGACACATTTCCAGCCCCATGCCTAACATGTGATCGTCCGGTACTGGATCGATGTACGCAATACTATGGTATACTACGCTTGATATAGATCTAATATTCCAGTAAGAATATTTCTGAGGAATTGGGTAGGCATGGCGCTTTGCTAGAAGCCAACCTTGTCTTGTAAATCGGTAAAAACGTAGTACGAGGTACGTACGTGTTTGGATTATCCAACGACCGTATTTACTGCCAACATATCCGGAGATCTCTGGGTCGCTTCCTGAAGATTCACCTATGATGTTGATTCGAACTTTATTAATCTTGGATTAATAACGAAGAAACTTTATCTTGGATAAAATGCCTTATTAGGAGAGAGAGAGATCGATTAATTGGAATTAATCGATAAAAAATAATATATTCGATATATTATTAAACGAAATTAGATTTCGACGCGGAATTAAAATCGGATTTTAATTCGGGCAAACGAATTAATTTAGAATTAATTCATTAGCGAACTGAATAGTAATTTCGCAAGGCGTAATTATTTAATTCACGTCGCGACGGAAATTCGTTAAATCGGAATTAACGAAACCGTTCCCGAAAGTGTTTGCGGACACATTCGTATTTTGAATCGAGTGATATCCGCAAATCACATCGCGATATCTCATTACTTAATACGAATAGATGGTGGATGTATCTAGTCACCTTTGAGGGATGATACATGTCTCTAATCTCAAAGTGTGGTAATGATGGCAAATGATGGATTTCATTTTGGAGGGAAAGCCATGCACGGTTTGAAGGATTTTTTGCATTAAAAAATTCTTTTGGTATTAGATATCATTCACTTTTCATTTCTTTGTTTCACGGTTTTGGCATGCAAAGGGAACAAAATAAAAGTGAAACACTCTTCCTCTTTTCTCTTGCTCACGCCGTGAGCTGCACATACAAGGCAGAAAATTGTTTTTCTCATTCTCCATTTTTGCTAGCACAAGCAAGGAATCAAAGGAGGGGATAGGGAAAACCACCTTGGAGCTTGGAATACACAAAGCTTGGAGCTTTCAACTCTTTTTCCTCTTGGCCGAAACTTCAAGGATCTTGGAGCTTCAACCTTTGTTCATCTTTTCATCACACAAAAGCTTTGTAAGTATGATTCCGCCTTGCTTCAAGTTATTATATATATTCATTTTGTTGTATTTCATATGCTTAATCTTTCCTTGGGACTAATTATGTAACCAACAATGGTATCAGAGCTATGTTTAAGCATGAAATATATTAGGTTAAAATTTGGGTAAAATGATTGAAGCATGTTCTTATGAAATTTGATGAATGAGTATGCTTACATGTATATAGAATGATATTATATGGAATCAATTTTGAGAAAAAAATGCATTGGATGATTTTTCCCCAAAAAATGTAACTTGGCCGAATGGGTATGAACATTGGATGTGTTAGAATTTTTTGTGTACAAGATCATTGGATGACTTAAAACGTATACGTGACGTAGATTAGTGATTCAATCGGATTGAAAAACAAATCGCCAAAAAATATCACTTGGCCGAATACTAATGGACATGAAAAATGGACTTGATTTTTGTTCAAATTAATGTTGGACATATGTTTTGAACAATAGATGATTAATAAATAAAATTGGTATTTTGAAATATTTGGTTTAATGTATTAATCTTGGTTTTACACTTTAATTAATGAATTTTAAAATTTGGAATATTGAAATTAAATTAATGGGCTTAATTGTTAAATTAGGCTTGTAATATTATATTGGGCATAATGGGCTTGGTTGGGCCAAGTAGATTTGGGCCAAAAGGATTGGATCCAATTTGGGCCTAAATCACTCCATTAGTCCAAATGTAGTTATAATGGGCTTTAAAGTTTAATTGGGACTTATGGGCTTGAAATTGATTTTGTGGCATTTAAGGGTGATTCCTTATTTGGGCTTGGTAATTGGGTTTGACCCACATTGACCAAAGCCCAAGCCTTAATAAATCAATTGAAAGCCCATCGGACTTTAATTAAACAAAACATTGGATGTTAGTTGGGCTTTGAGACCCTATTAGATTAGATTAGAATCTAAGTCTTTAAAGCACATTAAAAGTGTAAACATTTAATTGGAATTAAATAATTGAATTAGTATTGAATACGAATTAAATTAGATTTAATAAGTAGTTCGATATAATTCGTGAATTCGTACCTTATGTACTTATTCTCAAACGAGTTGGACTCGCGCAAAATCAAAACTGTTGTTTGAACATTGGATGATCATTTAAACAAAGACTAATTATTGGATTAGATTGGTTGTAAAAGCATGTCTTGTTTGAATATATATGTATGTGATGAATGAATAGTGTATATCGGATGGATATTAGAAGGGAAAGGGTAATTTTAGAAATTATTGTAAATTTAGAATTTATAAATTGGACCTGCGTGTCCAGCCTTATCTCTTTTATCTCTTTGTATTCTCTTCTCACCTAATTCCCCTCAATGCAAATGAGGTTTCTCTTATTGTATTATGTATTGGGTAGTAGTAGAATAGTGCTAGCGGGGAGAGGAAAGGGAGTGATTTGTTCTAGGAACAAGTTGTGTTATTATATCCATCCGTATATCACTATTAATTTACTTTACGTGCTTTATGATGTTTTAGAAGCATGCTTAAGGGTGTATGTTGATGAGACCTAACAAAGATAATAAATTGGTTGCCAATTACGCAAAAATCCCTCAATCTATATTAAGCGATTATCCTTCCATTGAATGATTCTTGTTCAAGATCCGATTGGCATTGGTTTGTTGGCCAAAGTCAAGACCTTGTCAATTAGGATGTACTTGAATCATGAGAGTTTTGTTCCACATCGGTGTCTTGTCCAAGTTGTGATTTGTTGGCCAAAGTCAAGATCACTTCTTGTCCAACGACATTGATTACGAAACTATCCTTGTCAATGGGTCCCGCTTAACTGGAATCATTAGGTTTGTTGTGCCAAAGCCAAGGCCTAGATGATTCGGAGGATATGGTTAGAAAATGTATTAGATACATTGGCATACGCAATATGTTTAGGACTTGGATGTCCACCTAACCGGATCTAGGAATTGGATTGGATCCAATTGATCTGTGATATCTACCTAGTTAAATAGCATACAGCTTGTTGGCCAAAGTCAAGGTTGTGTGTTATTTAACGGGATCCTAGCCCACTAGGAAATAGGATTTCCCGAGTTCTCAACAGAGGGTTAGAGACTTGATGAAAATAGTGGGAGGCTAGTATGTGAATTTGCAATTTCATTCAGATACTTTGCCTTACGCGTTCTTCAAAATTATTTCGTCTATTTATTATAATTAGTTGGACTAATACATTGTTATTTTTTGTAACAGTTTGACTGTACCCACTTTATCGTTAACTAGATAGTTGGACTATCGTAGTTAAGATGGCAGCAAGGAAATGTCTGAGATATCATCATTGGTGATAATGTCTTTAAGGGCACAAACTTCGCTGACTGGGAAATGAACCTGAGGATAGTCCTTGGGGCTGAGAGGATGCTGTACACTATACAATACCTCTCCCGCCTAAGCCCACAGACCCACTTGAGCTGGAGTTATGGAAAACTCACAGTGATGATTGTGACACAGCTCAGGCTGTTATGTTAGCTTCGATGACTCAGCACTTTCGTCGCCAGAATAGGGACTTGGATCCTTATAACATGATGGCTAGACTGCGAGATCTCCACCCACCGCTCCAAAAGCGGATGGAGAGGTATGAGTTGGTGAAGAAACTCTTCCGCGCCCGAATGACTGATGGCGCATCAGTTGAGGCCCACGGGACTCAAATGATCGCCGATATTGATGAGTTGGCCAATATGGGAATAGTCTTGGAGGCTGAGCTGACTGTGGATTTGATCCTACAATCGCTTCCCGATACTTGGAAACAAATCATAATCAACTATAAGTTGATGGACACGGATGACTCTCTTGGAGAGCTGTTATCCGTCTTGAAGGAGTCTGAAAAAGAACTCCTAAAAGGGGGCAAGCGCGAGGCGCACTATGCATCGACCTCTCAGGGGCAAAGGCTGGGCTTAGGGCAACTGGAGGGGTGAGGAAGAGGAAACATAAGAATAAGGGTAAAGGCAAGTCGACAAAAGCTTCTGGGAAGCCAAGGAACAAATCTCAAGATGTCTGCCTCAACTGCGGCAAGAAGGGTCACTGGAAACGTGACTGCCGAATGGGCAAGGGACACAAGGAGGATATCAAGGCAGGCAAGGCACCAGCCTTTGGTATGTTTGTTATTGAAATAAATATGACTACTTCTAGTCTTAAAAATTGGATTTTTGATTCTGGTTGTGCTGCTCATATTTATACTGATTTGCAGGATCTGCAAAATAGCAGGATGCTGGCTTCAGGGGAGGTTGACCTACGAGTCGGAAACGGAACACCAGTTGATGTTTTGGCTGTAGGGACTTTTGTTTTGGAACTACCCTCAGGGCATGTACTTAAACTTTTGAACTGTTATTATATACCTAGTTTAACTAGGAATATTATATCTGTAACTTTGTTAACCCAGCATGGGTACACTTTTGTATTTAGAAACACTGGGTGTTATTTATATAAAAATGATGCAGAAATTTGCACTGTTGTTGCAAATAATGGTCTTTATATTTTGAATGTAAATGAATCTCCTAAACACAAAATGACAAACAAAAGGCTCAAAAGGAGTAATCTAAAAGATGAAGCTTACATGTGGCATTGTCGTCTAGGACACATTAACAAGACTCGCATATCCACACTTTCGAAGAGTGGGTACTTGGACGGATTTGATCCTAATTCATATGATTTTGCGAATCTTGTCTTTTAGGCAAAATGCCTAAATCACCTTTTAGCGGTAAAGGTGAACGTGCCACAGAACTGTTAGACCTCGTTCATAGTGACGTATGTGGGCCCATGTCTAGCCAGGCTAGAGGTGGATATCGATACTTCGTAACCTTTACGGATGATGCATCACGTTACGGTTATGTGTATCTAATGATGCACAAGTCAGAAACCTTTGAGAAATTCAAAGAGTTTCGACACGAAGTTGAAAAACAAACAGGCAAGAGTATTA
This sequence comes from Zanthoxylum bungeanum, assembly GCA_019454045.1. Taxonomy (NCBI): domain Eukaryota; kingdom Viridiplantae; phylum Streptophyta; class Magnoliopsida; order Sapindales; family Rutaceae; genus Zanthoxylum; species Zanthoxylum bungeanum. The sequence goes on along the minus strand of SKCR01033479.1, from coordinate 22,985 downwards.
AGACATTACGGTCGGACCGTGGTGGCGAATACTTAAGTTATGAGTTTCAAGATTACTTGAAAGAACATGGTATTCTTTCAGTGGACTCCTCCTGGAACACCGCAATTAAACGGTGTGTCTGAACGAGAGAAACCGTACCTTGTTAGACATGGTAAGGTCAATGATGAGTCGCACTGAGCTACCAATATCCTTCTGGGGATACGCATTAAGCAGTGCAATACTTATTTTGAATAAGGTTCCGTCAAAGTCTGTTGAACAGACTCCATACGAGATATGGACAGGAATGAAACCGGGTTTCTCTTTCCTGAAGATTTGGGGTTGCTGGGCATATGTTAAACGTTTGGAAGGTACCAAATTAGAACCCAAATCAGATAAATGCCTTTTCGTAGGATATCCTAGGGAAACCAAAGGATATTACTTCTATCACCCGCAAGAGAACAAAGTATTTGTTGCTCTACATGCATTTTTCCTTGAAAAGGAATTCTTAGATGCAGTGGTAAGTGGGAGGAAAGTGGAGCTCGATGAAAATCGTGGTGATACTATTCCTGGCAATGAATCAATGACGGAACATGAACAGACCATCCGGGATGAGTCTGTACCACAACCTTCATATACACAAGGACCGCGTAGGTCGGAGAGAGTCAGGACAGTACCTGAGAGGTATGGGTACCTGATCTCGCCTCATGTAGATATTAATCTTATTGAGGATAATGAACCGTCTACGTATGAGGAAGCAATACAAGATATTGATTCCGCTTTATGGCAAGAAGCCATGAAGTCTGAGATGGATTCCATGTATGCCAACCAAGGTTGGACACTGGTTGATGCACCAGAAGGTGTAAAACCTATTGGATGCAGATGGATCTTCAAGAAGAAGACCGACATGGATGGCAACGTGCAAACATACAAAGCTAGGCTTGTAGCAAAGGGGTATCGTCAACAATATGGTGTTGATTATGACGAAACCTTCTCACCCATTGCCATGATTAAATCCATTCGGATAATGCTTGCAATAGCTGCATATTTCGATTACGAGATATGGCAGATGGACGTTAAAACCGCTTTCCTTAACGGAAACCTTTTGGAGGATGTTTATATGCAACAGCCTGACGGTTTTATCGTACCTAGACTTACAAACAAGGTTTGTAAGTTAAATCGATCCATTTATGGATTGAAGCAAGCATCACGGTCATGGAATCAGCGTTTTGATGAAATCATAAAAGAATATAATTTCGTGCAAAACGAAGATGACCCTTGTGTATACAAGAAGGTTAGTGGGAGAGCACTGACTTTTATTGTCCTTTATGTCAACGATGTATTGCTTATAGGCAATGACATTCCCATGCTAACATCGGTGAAAGCTTGCTTTCATTAAAATTCTCCATGAAAGATCTGGGAGAAGCAGCCTTTATTCTGGGAATAAAGATCTACCGGGATAGATCTAGAAAGCTGCTTGGACTCTCCCAGAGTACATATATTGACAAAGTGTTGAAGCGATTCAGCATGGATCAATCCAATAAGGGATTGATGCCAATGTTACGTGGTACCTCTCTGTCTAAGGACATGTGTCCTTAGACTCAAGAAGAGAGAGATAACATGAGTCGGATACCGTTCGCCTCGGCAGTCGGATCGATCATGTATGCCATGATATGTACACGACCTGATGTGTCATATGCTTTGAGCATGTGCAGTCGCTATCAGGCCGATCCAGGTGAAGGTCACTGGATGGCAGTTAAGAATATCCTTAAGTATCTTAGACGAACTAAGGATGCTTTCTTAATTTACGGAGAAGGAGAACTTGTGGTATCTGGGTATGCCGATGCAAGTTTCCAAACCGACAAGGACGACTTCAAGTCGCAATCCGGGTACATTTTTTGTTTGAATAACGGAGCAGTGAGCTGGAAATCTTCCAAGCAAGATATTGTTGCCGATTCAACGACAGAAGCGGAGTATATTGTTGCGTCAGAAGCAGCAAAGGAGGCAGTTTGGATCCGAAAGTTCCTAATCGGATTAGGAGTAGTTCCGTTAGCAGCTGAGCCCGTTCCATTGTATTGTGACAATAATGGGGCTATAGCACAAGCTAAGGAACCAAGGTCTCATCAACGATCCAAGCATGTTCTTCGGCGTTACCATCTGATTCGGGAGATTATACATCGTGGCGATGTAAAAGTCGAGAAGGTCGCATCAGATAACAACATTGCAAATCCGGTGACGAAAGCTGTTTATCCGCAAGTGTTTGAACGACATATACATAGTTCAGGTATTAGATGCTTGAGTGACTGGCTATAGGCCAAGTGGGAGATTGTTAGACATTATGACCCATAGCGTCACTGTTTTGTAAATGATATTGTATTATTGTACAAAATTAACTATGTGATAATGAAATTGCCTTTTGCCGTTTTGTAATTTATTTACTTTGATATATAAATGGCGAAAGTCCATATGATTAATTTGTATTGATATGATATGAGACAGTATCAATACATAAAGGTTTAAATCATTAAATATCCCTAGTCGGAGTATTATCGAGATCGGACATCGATAATGCGGAATAGACTAGTATTGCACTTGTGCATGTTGTGAGGGCACAACGGCATAGTTCTCATATATTTAAGTATAGGAGGTTGTGTTTTACCGATGGTACGGAAAATAGCTTCGCTCTGGATAGACCCCGCGGAATCCCATTGGTAGTATGTCTGCGTGTCTATGGGAGGCCGCATCAGGGTAGGTGTATATGGTCTTAACCTGAGACTTGCATCGCTAGTACTTGCGACAATAGGTAAACTTTGGTTTTGGTGGTTGGGGGACCTTAACTGGTTCTGTGTTCACCTCTTCTGGGTTTATCAGGAATCGTAGTGCACTGGGTGTGATGTCAAGATGGAAGTGTCACTTCAGACATATGGAGTTGATGATCACGCAGGATACAGAACTAGTGCTCTATAAAAGGTTGCAACCGTCGGGACAATATGACTAGGTCAGTATTGCCCGATTTAAAGAGACTAGTTGTTTGATGTCCGATATATGTTTCGTACGGGGCAGACACATTTCCAGCCCCAGGCCTAACATGTGATCGTCCGATACTAGATCGATGTACGCAATACTACGGTATACTACGCTTGATATAGATCTAATATTCCAGTAAGAATATTTCTGGAGAATTGGGTAGGCATGGCGCTTTGCTAGAAGCCAACCTTCTCTTGTAAATCGGTAAAAACATAGTACGAGGTACGTACGTGTTTGGATTATCCAACGACCGTATTTACTGACAACATATCCGGAGATCTCTTGGGTCGCTTCCTGAAGATTCACCTATGATGTTTGATTCGAACTTTATTAATCTTGGATTAATAACGGAGAAACATTATCTTGGATAAAATGCCTTATTAGGAGAGAGAGAGAGATCGATTAATTTGGAATTAATCGATAAAATAATATATTCGATATATTATTAAACGAAATTAGATTTCGACGCGGATTAAAATCGGATTTTAATTCGGGCAAACGAATTAATTTAGAATTAATTCATTAGCGAACTGAATAGTAATTTCGCAAGGCGTAATTATTTAATTCACGTCACGACGGAAATTCGTAAATCGGAATTAACGAAACCGTGCCCGAAAGTGTTTGCGGACACATTCGTATTTTGAATCGAGTGATATCCGCAAATCACATCGCGATATCTCATTACTTAATACGAATAGATGGTGGATGTATCTAGTCACCTTTGAGGGATGATACATTGTCTCTAATCTCAAAGTGTGGTAATGATGGCAAATGATGGATTTCATTTTGGAGGGAAAGCCATGCACGGTTTTGAAGGATTTTTTGCATTAAAAAATTCTTTTGGTATTAGATATCATATCACTTTTCATTTCCTTTGTCTCTCACAGTTTTTGGCATGCAAAGGGAACAAAATTAAAAGTGAAACACTCTCCTCTTCTTTCTCTCTTGCTCACGCCGTGAGCTGCTCATACAAGGCAGAAAATTGTTTTCTCATTCTCCATTTTTGCTAGCACAAGCAAGGAATCAAAGGAGGTGATAGGGAAACCACTTTGGAGCTTGGAATACACAAAGCTTGGAGCTTTCAACTCTTTTCTCCTCTTGGCCGAAACTTCAAGGATCTTGGAGCTTCAACCTTTGTTCATCTTCATCACAAAAGCTTTGTAAGTATGATTCCGCCATGCTTCAAGTTTATTATATATATTCATTTTGTTGTATTTCATATGCTTAATCTTTCCTTGGGACTAATTATAGTAACCAACACAAACAACAATTTGATTTGCGCGAGTCCAACTCGTTTAAGAATAAATACTCAAAGTACATATTCTTGAATTATATCGAACTAGAATTTTAAATCCAATTTAATTTATATTCAATACTAATTCGTATTTAATTCCAAATTAAATAATTACACTTATTTTAGTGTCTTTTAGACTTAGATTCTAAATCTAATCTAAATGGGTCTCAAATGCCCAATTAGTATCCAATACTATTTTAATTAAAGTCCAATGGGCTTTCAATTAATTCTTAAGGCATGAGATTTGGCCAATATGGATCCAATTCAAGATGCCAAGGCCTAATAAGGAATCACCCTTTTGCCAAAAATCAATTTAGGCCCAATTAAATTATTTAAAGGCCTAAAAGTCATATTTGGACTTTATGGAAATGGTTTTGGGCTCAATTGGATCCAACCCAATTGTCTAAAACCAAACTTGGCCCAACCAAGCCCATTAAGCCCAAATACAACAAATTAGCCCAATATAATTAAAGACTAATTTATATTAACATAATATTCTAAATATCACATTAATTTAATTAAAGTGTAATTGCCATAATTAATTAATTAAACTAATTAATCATGGTTTAATTATCCAACTCATGTCCAACACAAATTGAAGCAAAATCAATCCATTAAACATGCTTAAGCTCACGACATTGGTAAGGAAATTATCATGCAACTTGATTTCAATCCAATTAAATCAACATATAACATACATTTCATGCCAACAACACATCCAATTATCTAATTTTAAAAAAAAAACACCATGGGCATTCTAGGGGTAGTATTCGGCCAAGGTGGGAATTTTAGGGAAAATTAATCTAATCAATTTTTCAGAAAATCAAACATGCATAACTCCAAGTTATCATCATATAACCATAACCAAACAACCAATTTAGGCATTTGTAAGCTCAAAGCATAAAATCCCCAAATCAAGTATATAAACCTTAGAAATAAACCATGTTTAGATATGGCTCTGATACCATTGTTAGTGTCCTAGACAATCCCAAGGTCTCTAAGTCATGATATTGTGTGAATAAAACAAAGTAAGTTGCGGAAAATTACTTACAATGAATGGATGAGAATTTGAAATTCTTTGATGTTTGTTGAGAGCTCCAAGCTTTCTTTAAGTGATTCCAACCCAATGGTGAGTTTCCCTATCACTTTGATTTGCTCTTTAAGTGCTAGCTTAAGAAAAATTTTGCAACAAAACTTTTCCATGGAGAAGAAGAAGTCACGGAAATGAAGGAGGAAGGAGAAGAGAGAATGATGTGAATAGTAACTTGTTACACTTCCAAAGTTGACTTAATTAATTTATACAAAGGTTGAGTGTTGGTTTTGGTTTGAGGGTTTTATAAGTAAAGCCAAGCCTTACTTTCCAACAAATCAAATCCATAATTCAAGCCTAACCACTTCCATCACATGTCTAACAAGTTGATGTAAGTGAAGTGGGTCCCAGCACTTTTAATTTCCAAATGTAAGTCGGCTAACTCAACACGCAACTTTGCTCGGGCTCGGGTTCCTTTAATTCCAAACTAAACAAATTTTTCGTTGTGACATAATTAAATCCAACTTAATTAAATAATAATGCCTAGCAAAATTATTACGAAAGTCGCTTACGAAATAATTCCAAATTAAATTGTTTTCCTGAATTAAAATCCAATTTTAATTCCGCATTGAAATCCTATTTCAATTAATATATCCAATATATTATTTAAATGATTAATTCCCAATTAATCGCGTTCTCTCTTCTATTTGAATTTTATCCCAGATAAATTCTTGCCGTAATTAATCCCAGATTAATTTTCTCTCTCTCATAATTAATCCCAGATTAATTTTGTTTGAGTCAAATGTCATCGGTGAATCTTTGGGAAGCAACCCTATAGATCCCTGGATATTTTGGTAGTAAATCAGGTTGTCGGACTATCCAACATGTGCGTACCGCGTACCACGTTCTCACCGATTTACAAGACATGGTTGGCTTCTAACAAAGCACCGTGCCTACCAAATTCTCCAGAAATATTCTGTTCATGGTGTTTTTAAGCACTATGATATTTAAGCAGCACGGGATGGGTAAAAGGGTAAATTCCCTTCTTGATCGAGACCATTAAATACTGACCCGACCACATGAGTGAGGGGCCGAGCACTTTACGATCGGTAAACCGAGCACTTGGGTTCAGATGACCGGCCATTATCAGATCGACAGCAGCATTCTCAGCTCAAATGACCATTATGACCGACCTCATGAAAACCGAGCATATGGCGAGGCGTGCTCCGGAAGATGACACCCTATTCTTGCGGATAAAACGACAAGTTATCCTATTTTCATGGGGAAAACTGATGAGTCAGTGTCCTAGTAGGATAAAGAAAATAAATGTAGTTTTGATTAGGAATCCTTATGAGAAAAGGGAATAGTTTTGACTAGGAATCCTTATGGGAAAAGGGAATAGTTTCAACTAGGAAATTCTTGTAGGAGAAGGAATCTGATTTCTACACTATTATAAATAGAAGGGTATAGTGTGCATAAAGGAAGGAAGTTAAAAGTGGAGATCAAGATCATTATTGTGAGACTTGTAAACAAAAGAGAGAGCTGAGAAGCGTGTTTGAGTAATAAAAGTATCATCCTTTTTGTGCCCGTGGACGTAGGTCGGACCAAGATCCGCCGAACCACGTTAAATCTCTTTGTCGATTGGTGTATTTATCTTTCTTTTGCTAAGTTTGCTTTTGGTCCTCCATAACCAAACAAATTCACTATTGAGGGGGATTGTCTCGGGAGTAATATTCCCATATTGCCCCTGAGACTAAAATCAGCCGTCAACAGTTGGCGCCGTCTGTGGGGAACTCAACAAAAAGCAGCTCGCGTAGTAAGACGATGGCAGAAGATGGAAATCACAGATCGTCAGGGACTTCACCAGATAGTTCGGGAAATCCAGGGTAAAGGTCTGTTGGTCGAGCCTAATTTGAGGAGGTTCCCGATTGAGGAGGGAAATAGTAGGGCATACTGTATCTACCATAACGTAAGGGGACATGCCACGAATGGGTGCAGAGACCTGCGGGAGCGGTGGAATACTTGGTGAAAGAAGGCTATCTCAGTGTGTACATAGACCAATCGGTTTTTGAGGTCGATTAAGTTGATAGCGGAAGTCATCCGGTCAGATGCGTGGAATGCTGAGATGCAAAGAGGATGTATTAAGAAGAGCCTTGCTGGTAGTGACCCTTGTAGAGTTGCAAGAAAGACAACGGATCCCAAAAAGGTGAGTAAGACCTATTCTATCTTAGGTTGACATTTGATTATGCTTGTTTGTTATGGCCCACACAATGGTTTTGATATTTGTTTTACGGCTCGGGTTTGCTCTTATATCGCCGAGTATGTTCTGTTGATATATGTTTTACGGCTTGGGTCTGCTCTTGTACCCCCGAGACCGATATCTCTTTCCGGCTCGGGTCTGCTCTTGCACCGCCGTGACCGATGTTTCCTTCCGGCTCGGGTCTGCTCTTGTACCGCCGAGACCGATGTCTCTTTCCGGCTCGGGTCTGCTCTTGTACCGCCGAGACCGATGTTTCTTTCCGACTAGGGTCTTCTCTTGTACCGCCGAGATCGATGTTTCTTTCCGGCTCGGGTCTGCTCTTGTACCGCCGAGATCGATGTTTCTTTCCGGCTCGGGTCTGCTCTTGTACCGCCGAGACCGATGTTTCTTTTCGGCTCGGGTCTGCTCTTGTACCGCCGAGACCGATGTTTCTTTCCGGCTCGGGTCTGCTCTTGTACCGCTGAGATCGATGTTTGTTTCGCCACGGGGCTGGATTTCGTTCCGCCGAGGCCGCGTGTTTATTCGGCTCGGGGCTGGATTTTGTTCCGCCGAGGCCGCTTGGTTATTCGACTCAGGGTTGGATTTCATTCCGCCGAGGCCATTTGTTTATTCGGCTCGGGGCTGGATTTCGTTCCGCCGAGGCCACTTGTTTATTCGGCTAGGGGTTGGACTTCGTTCCGTCGAGGCCAGTTGTTTATTCGGCTCGGGGATGGATTTCATTCCGCCGAGGCCACTTGTTTATTCGGCTCGGGGCTGGATTTCATTCCGCCGAGGCCGCTTGGTTATTCGGCTCGGGGCTGGATTTCATTCCGCCGATGCCATTTGTTTATTCGGCTAGGGGTTGGACTTCATTCCACCGAGGCCACTTGTTTATTCGGCTTGGGGCTGGATTTCATTCCGCCGAGGCCGCTTGGTTATTCGGCTCGGGGCTGGATTTTGTTCCGTCGAGGCCTTATGGTTTATTCAGCTCGGGGTCGGGTTACGTCCCACCGAGTCAGCTTCTTTGGACTGGGGATGTAACATTCCCCCAAAGCCAAGTCTTTCTTTCAGCTCGGGGTCGGGTTACGTCCCACCGAGTCAGTTTCTTTGGACTGAGGATGTAACATTCCCCCAGAGCCAAGTCTTTCTTTTAGCTCGGGGTCGGGTTACGTCCCGCCGAGTCGGCTTCTTTGGACTGGGGATAAGTCTTTCTTTTAGCTCGGGGTCGGGTTACGTCCCGCCGAGTCGGCTTCTTTGGACTGGGGATGTGACATTCCCCCAGAGCCAAATGTTCTTTCAGCTCGAGGTCGGGTTACGTCCCACCAAGTCGGCTTCTTTGGACTGGGGATGTAACATTCCCCCAGAGCCAAGTCTTTCTTTCAGCTCGGGGTCGGGTTACGTCCCACCAAGTCAGCTTCTTTGGACTGGGGATGTAACATTCCCCCAGAGCCAAGTCTTTCTTTTAGCTCGGGGTCGGGTTACTTCCCACCGAGCCGTCCTCTATTAGTCTGGGGATGTGACATTCCCCCAGAACTAAATGTTCTTCTCATCTCGGGGTCGGGTTACGTCCCACCGAGTCGATCGTCATCAGCATAAGGGCAAAGCATTTGCTCCAAGGGTAGATATCGGGATCCTCGTTGACTGAGCACATGAAGGTGGCAGGAATGACCAGATTTGCAGCCAATGTATTTTTCTCTGCGGTTCCTGGAGTGACCACCGACGGAATCATCGGCACACCATATTTTTTAATAGTTCCCGGCATCAACTCGCTAACTTGTTGTTACCGAGAACTAGGGGATAGATGTTGATGGTGTTTTTAAGCACTATGATATTTAAGCAGCACGGGATGGGTAAAAGGGTAAATTCCCTTCTTGATCGAGACCAATAAATACCGACCCGACCACATGAGTGAGGGGCCGAGCACTTTACGATCGGTAAACTGAGCACTTGGGTTCAGATGACCGGCCATTATCAGATCGACAACAGCATTCTCAGCTCAAATGACCATTATGACCGACCTCATGAAAACCGAGCATATGGCGAGGCGTGCTCCGGAAGATGACACCCTATTCTTGCGGATAAAACGACAAGTTATCCTATTTTCATGGGGAAAACTGATGAGTCAGTGTCCTAGTAGGATAAAGAAAATAAATGTAGGTTTGATTAGGAATCCTTATGAGAAAAGGGAATAGTTTTGACTAGGAATCCTTATGGGAAAAGGGAATAGTTTCAACTAGGAAATTCTTGTAGGAGAAGGAATCTGATTTCTACACTATTATAAATAGAAGGGTATAGTGTGCATAAAGGAAGGAAGTTAAAAGTGGAGATCAAGATCATTATTGTGAGACTTGAAAACAAAAGAGAGAGCTGAGAAGCGTGTTTAAGTAATAAAAGTATCATCCTTTTTGTGCCCGTGGACGTAGGTCGGACCAAGATCCGCTGAACCACGTTAAATCTCTTTGTCGATTGGTGTATTTATCTGTCTTTTGCTAAGTTTGCTTTTGGTCCTCCATAACCAAACAAATTCACTATTGAGGGAGGATTGTCTCGGGAGTAATATTCCCATATTGCCCCTGAGACTAAAATCAGTCGTCAACATATTCAACGAAGAATATATAATCTATATCAGGCATAATATACTATGTATTGCGTATTTACGATCCAGTATCAGATGTCACATGCTAAGCCTGGGGCTGGAATTATGTCTACCCCATACGAAGCATATATCGGATCACTAGCAACTAGTCTCTTTAATCAGATAATCATGACCTAGTCATATTATCCCGATAGCTACAACATATTAGAGTACTAGTTATGTATCCCTGCGTGATCATCATCTCCATATGACTGAAGTGATACATCCATCTTGACATCACACCCAATACACTACGATTCTCAATAAACCCATAAGAGGTGTACACAGAACCTGTTAAAGCTCCTGACGACCAAAACCAAAGCCTACTGATTGTCGCAAGTATTAGCAATGCAAGTCTCAGGTTAAGACCTCATACACCTACCCTGATGCGGATTCCCACAGACACATAGTCATACTACCAATGTGATTCCGATAGGTCTATCCAGAGCGAAGCTGTTCCCGGTCCAACGGCTAACAGAACCTCTTATCACACTTGCATAAATATCCAATACTTAAATATATGAGAACTATGCCGTTAAGCTTCCATAACGAACACAAGTGTAATACTAGTCTATTCCGTATTATCGATGTCCAGTCTCGATAATATTACGGCTAGGGATATTTAATGATTACACCGTTCGTGGATTAATATTGTCTCATATCTTATTAATCCAGAACTAATCATAAGGACTTTTATCATTTATATATATTCAAGTAATCCAATTACAAAATGATAAAATAGCAATTTCCTTTGTCACATAGTTAATTTGTACAAAAACCACAATGTATTTTACAAATAGTGATGCTATTGGTCATAATTGTCCAACACTACATCAATATGACTCAGATGCGATATCAATATTGTGCTATAACGATTAAGTTTTCTATGTATTTAGAGATCAAATCTAAAATACTATGTAGATGATGAGTGGTATATATATCACTATTTCCCAATCATCTAACCTAATATTTTGTATATTTTCTCGGGTTTTGTGAACGTTTTGATGTGTTTTGTGTTATTTTACAGATAAATAAAGTTGGAAAAGCATTAGACGTAATTTGGGGCCAAAATAGAGACGCCTAACATGCGCCTAATGTTCGCCGGACAAGCAAACGTACGCCGAGGGACACGTGTCAGAATCTGAGAAATTGGACTTGCTAACGTGCGCCGGATCTTGCTAACGTGCGTCGATCTTGCTAACGTGCGCCGCCTGCCACATGTCATCATCACATAAGATCTGCTAAAATGCACCGGCTGCCATGTGTCGAAAACTCATTGGACCAAAGCAAGCGTTTGCCACGTGTCAATCTCTCATTGGACCAAATATTGGACAAATCACATGTTGCTATGTGTCGACCTCTCATTTGACCGATCCTAATCGCGTGAAAAGCTGAGGCCTGTTGATCAGCCCAACAACTATCACTGGTTGTCAGAATCAAGCAATGCTACATTTACTCATCAGAATGAAATGGGGAGATGTGTAATTTGTGATGGTAACCACCCGAGCGATCAATGCATATACTTTTCAGAGTGGCAGAATTATCAGAATCATTCAAGGTACGAAAAACCATCATATTTTCCATCTTATCCACCATCTACCTACGATTTTCATCAACAATCAGAATCATCCGAAGAAGATCAGATGATTGACATGCTCAAAGATTGGTTGAAGAAACAAGACGAATAGTTGGATACAATGCTTGAAACATATCAGAATCAACTCGAAAGTATTCAGAGACAATCAACATCTATTCAGAGGATGACAGATTAAATGAGACAATTCACATAAAACCAGAACTACAAACCTCAAGAACCAATTTTAGATGACACTGATGAAGCCTTCGAGTACCAATCAGTTCACAATGACACTTCAACAGAGGAGGAGGCTGAGCAGTATCAACAACCAGAGGTATCAGTTCAGGAGCCCAAACCAGCAAAGTCTCTATTTGACTTTTATTATTCAGATTCTGACGAGGATGAAGGTGATCTATTTGTACCAACTGCACCAACAACGGAGGATCAAACTTTCAATCCTCAAAATGAAGATCTTGGAGCATGCTTTACCATGATGTTTGATGAAGATCTACCTGAACCATCCATTCGAGTCGTATCATAGGATGAAGACCTAATGTCAGAAACATATTTACATCCTCAGGTAGATACTTATGGAGCATGCATTTCACAGATGACGGATGAAGAGTTGAATACGAAAATTTTAAAATACATCTGTGAAGAAAAGGTGGAGCAAGAAATAGAGCAAATGGAGGAGCAATTGTCAGACCAAATTGAAGATCCAGAGAATTCAGGCGAAACATCACTGTTTTGGGGAGTATTAATCAAAGATATCACCTAGAAGCTTGACAGATTGGAACTTTCTTTCAAAGTCAATCACCATACGAGACCTCCTGATTTTATTTCTTTCTTTTCAGGAACCACTGGAGCAACAAAGATAAAAAAAAGTGGCATAAGCACGAAATAAGACAAAATTCTTTTTGCCCCTTTACCGTTGGAAGAGACCCTTCAAAAGCAACGCTCATGGGATTGTCTTTAATCGGACATCCAAAACGACGCTGAAACCTCCTTGACAGATAGATTTCAGTCACGTCTGGCTGAAGACGAAAAATTTAGCGCTAGCAGGGAGAAAACCCATGCAATTTGTTATAATTTTTGTTTTCATATTTTGTGTACACATGATGTAGAATTATTTTTCATTTTTTTTTTGTTTTATTTTTGCAAGAAAAATTAAAAACGGAATTTTTAGGACAAAGTAAGCCAGTGCAAACGGGATTATCACAAAATAAAAACTTTGACAAAATCACGAAGATATAAAGTCAATCCAGTATAGACAGCCGAGAAAGGAGTCACCTCTTGAGACGCGTCCCAGTGGATGTATCTGTCGAAAGACTTGGTTTTTTTTCGAAAAAAATAAAATAAAATCCCGCGCGCGACACCAACAACCCATGCGTCGCGACATCAGAGTCAAGACCCAAAACCCTAACCCTAAAAACTGAGTGTCGCGACACCAGGCAAACTTCAGCGTTGCGACGCTGGATCGATTTCTTGACATAAACCAGCAGCCGCCGAGACATATCTCATCTCCCTAATTCAGATTTCACCATTTTCTCTCAACCCACGACCAACTGAGTCAAGCCGAGCCAGTCTACCAGAAATCGAGACCCAGGGATTGGTGAATGAAGATAGGGGCACTTTGGGAATTGGAATAAAAAAAATATTATTCACATGAATATTACCTCGTGAATAGTAAATTTTTTTTTGTTATTTGTTTTGAATTCAAATTCGGCCCAAACTCTTATTAGGGTTTTATAATCTCATTAAACCACTAAATTAAGATCCAATGGCTAAGATTAAATTGGCTTTTATCCCACATCAGATTCTTAATTAATTTTGTTGTCTTTGGAGCACTATATAAACCCAAAGAATTCTTCACAAATTTTTGCACCAAAAATTTCATATCTTGGGTTTATATAATTGAGAAACTCTAAAGTTTAAGAGTAAGCCACTAATTTTGAGGATTCTTAAGTCTAATTGACTAGAGGAACGTTGAGTTAAAAGTTTTGAGGTATTTGCCTAGGCTAGCACCAAGGGCAAAATACATGTGTACTCAAGGCGTAGTCTTGCCTTTGAGTTTTGGCTTTGGTGTGTCCTTCTTTGGAGGCCATACACTGGGTGGCTCTTTGGAACGTGGAAGAGCTTGTTGAGTTTGAGAAAAACTTGTAGACTGGAGGGAGGACTGGAGGAGTCTTCGGTTCAAGTAAGTCTTTTTCTTTCTTTATTTTAATTAGAGTTCTTATGATAGTTAGCATGTTTAGGTTTATGTTCTTTTGCTTGTTTTATGAGTTTTATGCTTATAATATATAGTAACATGCCTAGGCTTGTAGAATATTCAAAACAAATGGATCTTGGGCAAAGGGAAAGCGGCATAATCATTTTTATTTTCCGCTGCGCACTCACGGCCGCTTCCCAACAGTGGTATCAGCGTGCCATTTTTGTTTTGATTAGTTCTCACACGTTTGAACTCTAAATTGGGTGTTTAAAAGCTCGTTGGAAAGCTAACACCCTGAACTTAAATTTAGGCACAAGTGTTGCATGATTTGGTTAAGATTTAAATTGTGAAATTGCATTTAAAGTTCACGCGTCTGCAGAAAAATGTGAATAGTAAATTTATTTGAATAAAATAAAATACAATATCATAATTAAATATTAATCAAAGTTATTTAATGCCTTAAATAATTCCAACATATTAAAACTCATATACTTGATGATTCTATGTATGATTAGAATTGGCATGATTATTTTAGGGAGCAAGAATCTAGAGACTTTCTAAGAAATAGAGAGTGTATTGCTTATCCCTTAGCTAATTAATTATTCCGTGATGAACTTAGAGATTTATTACCTTTAAGGCTAATAATTATAAATCACTTGTTTATAATAAAAGATATTTTAAAAGATACAAGTGGGTTGGGACCAAGGGGTTAATAAAACTTTCCAAACTAAAGTTAATTTAACCAAGGTATTACTAGAGTTAGATAATGATTTGGTGTCTTCTTTCACTCACTACCTTTTTATAGCCAAAAGGAAAAGCTGTGAAGACATCTAGATAATCATTTACTCAAAGCTTACCTTAAAGTATATTTAAGGTGTTGGACTAATTTGGAGGATCTATTGTTTCTTCCTGCCACCAAGGCAATAAGAGCCTAAGAGGTAATGGTATTTAAGAGAGTTCGCTCCACCCTCCCTCTGGGGAATTTTCAATGGAGGAATCCATTTGACAATTATTCACTTAAACTTGCTAAAATCCTCAATAATAATTTAAGTCTAAAATTTTCCTCCCATTGTAAAGTATAGACCTAAAGGTCTTAAAACGTATTGGCAGGACTAGGCTTTACCAGACTGACCAATACCAATTTATCCCTAAATCGTACTATTGACAATGGTTTGACTTTTCTGAGTCATAAGACGCAACGACCCTTAGGCGTGGTCTTATAACTTAGTGGCAAAGATTGAGTGTCTACAAGGACTAGCATAAGCTATGGCATGTTTGATTGCTCAACCCAATGATCAATGAATTGTGATTTATATCTTAAATTGGTTGGGAACCTACCTAATTATCGTATTTTATAATGACTAGCCCTAGTCGGAGTTATGAAATGATGATAATGGGATCCTTGCCCACAAGAAATCCATCATATTGGTGTTGATGCGATTTGCTTAAAATTTTAAAATAATTGAGTGGGAGAAAATTCATAATATTAAAAGCCCATGTTATTATGAAACATTAATGAAAACATATTCCTAATTTTAACATTCTCTCTTAACAGGTGGGTTAAAATATTTCACAAACATTCAAATGGCAAACAGAGTATCAGTTCGTTTCATCCTTGATGAGCATAAGCTCAAAGGGGACAACTACAATGACTGGTTTAGAAACCTTAAAATTATCTTACGACAAGAAAAAAATTTATATGTTCTTGAAAGACCATTTTCCCCTGAACCTGCAGAAGATGCGGACCAAAATACATTCGATGCTTGGAAGAAACACGTCGATGATGATGAGGAAGCAGTTTGCATAATGTTTGGCTCTATGTCGGACGAACTTCAGAAAGCTCACGAAAATATGGATGCTCAAACCATCATCTTTCACTTGAAGGAGTTGTATGCAACTTCCGTTCATACCGTGAGATTCCAAGTGTCATGTGCCTTATTCCAAACAAGGTATAAGGAAAGATCTGTTAGTGGACGTGTGCTTAAGATGATTGGCCACATTGAAAAATTGGCCAACCTCGGGTTCATCATGGATATGAGATATGTCAGGATCTAATTCTTCAGTCCTTACCAAAAGAATTCTCTAACTTTATTATGCAGTTTCATCTGTCTGATAAAGAAGCTACTTTAGCAGAATTGCACAATCTGATAAAGCAAGCAGAGAATGAATTGAAATCGGAGCTTAAAACCTCCGTCATGCTTACGGGTATGGACCTGAAGCCACGAGGCCCAAAGAAAAATAAGGGCAAGGCCAAGGCTCCAGATCACCTAAAGCCCAATGATAAGGTGGAGAAGAAAAATGGAAAGGGGAAATGTTTCTTTTGTGGAAAGAAGGGTCATTAGAAGAAAGACTGAAGATCCTTGAAAGCCAAGGAAGCAAGGGAAGCCCAAGAGGCCATGAAGCCCAATGCTTCAGGTATATTGTATATGATTGAACTATATTCTCAAAACTCTGAACCTTCTACTTGGGTTCTTGACACCGGTTCTGGGACTCACTTGTGTAACAATGTGCAGGGCCAGAGAAACAGTAGGAGACTCCGTCATTGGGAGGTTGACTTACGCATGGGTAATGGAGAAAAACTGGCTGCATTGTGCGCGAGGACTTATTCATTAGTTTTTCCGAATGGTTTAGTTTTAGACTTAGAAGATTGTGTTTAAGTACATTCTCTAGAAAAGAACATCATTTCAATTTCTTCTTTATGTAATAAAGGCTTTACATGCCTAATAAGTTGTAATGAATGTTCTATTTATTTCAATGAAATAAAATATGGAGATGGTATTTTGAATAATGGTATCTATGTCTTACAAACTAACAAAGAATGTTCAACCTCTAATATATACAACGTTAACTCGAATAATCTAAATGAATCACTTCTATGGCACAGTCGCTTAGGTCATATCAATGAAACAAGATTAACTAAGCTACATAAGATGGATATTCAGACCCTTCAAATATAAACCTTATGGAACTTGTGAGTCTTGTTTACTTGGTAAAATGACCAAATTACCCTTCAAAGGTCAAGGATAGCGTGCAGCAGAGACATTAGAACTCATACACTCTGATGTATGCGGACTAGTGTCAGTCACCGCTAGAGGTGGATTCTCCTACTTCATTACCTTTATCGATGATCATTCGCGATATGGGTATGTGTACCTTATGCGGTACAAATCTGAAGCCTTTGAGAAATTCAAAGACTTCAAAGCTGAAGTAGAAAACCAGCTTAATAAAAGTATTAAGTCATTAAGGTCTGACCGAGGTGGTGAATACTTAAGAAATGAATTTCAAGATTACTTGAGAGAAAATGGCATTGTTTCCCAATGGACTCCTCCGGGAACTCCACAGCATAATGGGGTCTCCGAAAGGAGAAATTGGATATTATTAGATATGATCTGATCAATGATGCCAAACACATATCTAACTCTTTCATTTCGGGGTCTTGCTTTAGAAATTGCAACACTACTACTAAACCAAGTTCCTTCCAAGACAGTTAGTCAAACATCATATGAGTTATAGTCTGGGAAACGTCCTAGTCTTAGTTATCTAAGAGTTTGGGGATGTGACGCATATGTCAAGCTCACACAAACTCACAAATTGGATGATAGGGCAGTTAAATATAAGTTTGTAGGATATGCCTTGAACTCAAAAGCATACGTGTTCTATGTCTCAAATGAACAAAGAATATTTGTCTCACGAAATGCTAAATTTCTAGAGAATGAATTCCTTCTCAAGAAATATAGTGGTAGTAGACTTGACCTCGATGAGGTACGAGAAGAACAATCTAACATAGAACTAAACCTCAGGACCCTCAAAAGGGCAGCGATGGAACAACAACAAGGTTATGAACTTAGAAGGTCTAGTAGGGAAAGACATGAGCCTGAAAGATATGGTTTCCATATTGATGAGGAACATGATCAGGTCATTGATAATGATGATCCCACTAGTTATGATGAAGCAATGCGTGACATTGATTCAGTCAAGTTGCTTGAGGCCATGAAATCCGAAATAGACTCTATATATCAGAATCAAGTCTGATACTTGGTAGATGCACCTGAAGGGATAAAATCTATAGGCTGCAAGTGGATTTACAAGCGTAAAACTGATGCAGAAGGCAACATCCAAACCTATAAGGCTAGGTTGGTGGCGAAAGGTTATAGAAAAATCCAAGGAATTGACTATGAGGAAACCTTCTCGCCTGTTGCAATGATAAAGTCCATTCAAATTTTACTGGCACTAACTGCACACTTTGATTATGAGATTTGGCATATGGATGTCAAAACAACTTTCCTTAATGGGAACCTCATAGAGGAAGTCTATATGACACAACCTGAGGGGTTTGCATCTAAAGATGATCATAATAAAGTATGCAAGCTTAAACGATCCATTTATGGGCTCAAGCAAGCCTCCAGAAGTTGGAATATACGATTTGATGAGACAATCAAAGAATTTGACTTCATCAAAAATGTAGACGAGCCTTGTGTTTACAGGAAAAGTAGTGGGAATGCTGTTGTATTTCTTGTATTATATGTCGATGACATATTAATCATCGGGAATGATATTCCCATGATGCAAGCCACCAAGCAATGGTTATCTCAGAATTTCTCCATGAAAGATTTGGGAGAAGCAGCCTACATCCTCGGTATTAAGATCTACCGTGATAGATCTAAGAGATTGTTAGGACTTTATCAATCTACGGACATAGAAAAAGTTTTGAAAAGATTCAAAATGGAAGATTCCAAAAGAGGTAATTTACCTACTGTAGACAACAGAACCTGGGCGATGCTGTTCTAGGCTCGCGGCCTAGTTGGGAAGTAAGAAATAACATGGAGTCGCCACCCGGTGTGAACCGGGACAAAGGTTTAAGGCCGCACTCACCCCTCGCAAGGGAAGACCTCAAACCGTTGGGTTCGGAATGGTCCCTTACTTATGTCACTTGTGATGATATAATTTGTGCAATAAACTAACCGAATCTATTCATCATTCATGCTCAAGGGTACTTAGATCTAACATGTTGTCATCCAAATAATTCCACGCAATGTAACACAACAAGCATATTGAACCATTAAATCAACATGTATAAATCATCACCCAACGCATCATAAACTAAGAACATGCATAATGAACAACCTAAACATGCTTTAACAAATAAATAACAAACTAAATTAAACCATGCTTTAAATAATAAACAAATAACCTAAAGACTATAGCATGCTCAAATACAAATTTGGATGAGACGAGATACGTGTATCTTAAGTGATACGTGGCATTGTATCCCGAGTGCAGACCATACTACCGTCCATTCGGAATCGGCTATGGAATTTACGTCCCGGTTTCCATCCGATATACCACAAAAGGGACACATATCCCGCTCATCCAACAATCACATCATGCTTCAAACGACTCTCATGCAATTATATATCAAAATAAATAAAACAAAAATAAAGAAGATAAGTAAAAAAGGTGCCCTCAGGTCTAACCTCTTCTGTCGTCTAAGAAAGGGCGTTACACGTCCGTTGGAGGGTGAATGATCCGCTACTCTTTTAGTTCACCAACTCAACATCTTTCCTCGCTGTTTTTCCTTGTTATCTCTACATCAGTGACACTACTAGTCGTTCTAAAATATGTAATAATTGTTTATAAAGAACAAGTAACTATCCAATAGTCACAAGTTCTGTTATCAAATATCAAAACAATCATTAAATAATATTTTAAATAACTAGACGGGTGATCCGATATCCAATATCTATAGTTATCGTATTGTGAAAATTGATATTTCTTGTACATAAATATACACATATCCTTCTTTAGCTTTATAATTTGCCTTCAACTATTCACAACGATCACAAATAATTGATTAGAAAACTGTGTCAGACACATTACTTCTAAAGGTCATTAAAGCCAAAAAACATCATTATCAGATAAACAAATACCTAATGGGGTTTTCTTAATGCCAGTCAAGAATCTCGAGATATGAACTAATTCACATCAATTCTTACTGTAAAAGATACTATTCTCTCTAGACTATTATATCCTAAAATAGATATCTATTTAGATTATTTATCGTGGCTTAGAAACTAAGTCACTAACCATCTTGATTTTTATGAAAATCGGAACAACAGTTCCCGATGGTTTTAATTAATCTAATAATATCCAAGCATACTCTAAATCTAGAACTTATTCTAGAAATATGGAACCACAAGGAAAGTCAGAAAAAATATACAAATAATATACATGCAGTGAATCAGAAGTTTTAATTCTATCAACACAACAGAATAAAGGAAACATAAGCAGCAATTATCATAATATTACACACTGCTTTAGTTATGAAATTTTTTAACCAAGCAGTGCCTCCTATTATTTTACGTAATAGCGTAATCCCCAACGGAAAATGGGAATTCAATGATTAAATTGAATTTCATAGTGAGAGATGGACCCTATGAATATATTTTGACTCACAGCTTTGGCACGTTCTCGCCTATGTATATTCATTAGGTAGACAACTCATTGTCAATCACTCACTAGTGACTCCTAGGTTCCCGTCCTGACCGTTTCTCATTGTGATAGCTTTGGCACGTTCACAAGGCGGCGTACCAAGGTTAAACTTTTCAATGATAAATTCAAGATATTACATAGTCCTGACAGCTTTGGCACGTTCAGGATTTCCACTTTCGCTTGAATTTATCTAGTATCACATATACATCCTGTATGGAAATTTCTATCAACTACATACACCCTCACTGCTTTGGAACTTTCTCTCTGGATGCAGCCATAGAACAAATATCCAAAAACTGTATTGATGAGACAGACCAAGAATAATGCATCTAATACATATTACTTTAAAACCTATTAATTAGGGATTTTCCGTAAAGATGTTACATATTTAATTTAATCAAATTAAATAAACACAAGCATGCATAAAGTAAAAAAAACAAATTAAACAATGAATTTAAAGGCATATTCATATCATGTGTTGAGGTTCAGACCTGCTCTGATACCATTTTTGTTGGGGTTTTGGGCAAAATACCCGGGTTACGCAGCGAAATGCGGGAAAATCAAATTTTCCCATTTCTTTAATTTTTCTTGGGTAATTAAAATAAAGTTATTTATTTTAATCACTCAATACTCAAAAAAAGAAATTTTTAACCCAAAATCATAATTTCAATAAATTACCATACAACTCCAAAACTTTCCATTCTAATCATTTTAGTCCTAAGTTATTCAAAACAAGCTTAGGTGATTTCCAATCACAACCAAAATGATTTGTAACATCAACTATACATTAGAAAGAGAAATCTGAAAATTTTCTAGATTTTCAGTTATTACGAAAATGCCCCAAAACTTACATTTTGATCATTTTAGTCCAAATTTGTCAAATACATAATTAAGTGATTCCCATCAATACCAAAATGATTTACATGTCAAAATAAACATTGAAATTCAAGAAAACAATTTTTCCAAAATTGCTGAGAGGTCCCTCAAGTTTCCAAGAATTACACTTTAGTCCAAATTGGTTCAAAACCATTCAAGATCAAGTCCAATCAACACCAAAATTAATATGCATCATATATACTTCATTAATTAACACATATATAAAAGCCTCAAATTTGGAGAGGGTTATGAACCCTAATTTCTCAAAATTGTCCAATTTGCCAATTAACACCAAATTAATAAAATTCAACACTTTAATGCATTCCTTACTACACCAAACAAGTCTCACCACTATGAAACAACTCAAGAAAAATTCTAGGTCATTTTAAGTGGCTAAGTAACTCTATAATGGCAACCAAATCATCTAATGATTAAAAGAAAGCTTAATAACACTTTATAAGCATTCTTTCTTAACTGCATGCAACATCTTTCATTTAAGCTTCCAACACCAATATCACATACTAAAAGTAGTAGAGAAAAATTCATATATATGTTAAAGCTTAGAACCCTAGAAATATTTTTCTAGTGAAAAGGAATTGAAAAAACTTACTTTGATTCAAGTTTTCTTCAGATCTTCTTCTTTTCCTTTTTTTTTTCTCTCACCCTTTCTTTGTGATATTTTTGGAGGCTTAGGTTATCAAAAATGAAGGAAATGAAAAAAGATAACATTTATATCTAGGGTTGGCCGACTTTGACAATGTTAAAATGGTAATTTTGATTTTTCAATTTTTTTATAAAATATAAATAATTTAAAGTAAAAAAAGATACCATTTTCAAAAAGCAAAAATACATGTGCACCAATCAAAATTAGCCATTAAAAGCATAATGATGATAAAGATAAACATATTAAATAATTCTAATTATTTAACAATTAAGTAATTAGACAATTACTTAATACAAATATCTAAATACATGTATCATATTTATATTAAATATTCCATAATACATATATTTAGAACACATGTCAAATACTTTATTTGGCAAACAATTAATGTTCATTTAATAAATCCAATTATTTAATCTAAATACACACAAATTAGAAAACGATCGGGTAACCCTTTAAGCATGCATTTTCCGTTTAACCGTTAAACTATTTATAAATAATCAATATTATTTATAATAGTTTCCCTAGTGCTCTACGAGCATGTTTCATTAGTGAGACTTTCTAGATTCACGCATATTCGTCACAAAATCTAATTTCGTGTCCATAATCTACCCACCCGTAAATTATGACGACCATAGATAAGCTCACTGAATCATACAGGTCGAGGTCATCGCATACATATAATCCATTCGTCACAGGTATTCGGATTATCGCAGAGATAAAGATAAAAATGTCAAATCTCTATAGGTATAATCTCGTCTACAATTGTATTAGCAATCTCCTAATTGTTGGTTTCTATTATGGTCCCAAGGAAAGATTAAGCATCATGAAATACTATAAATGAATATATATAAAAGACTTGAAGCATGGCGGAATCATACTTACAAAGCTATTGTGATGAAGAAGATGATCAAATGGTGGAAGCTCCAAGTGTTGGAAGATTCGGCCAAGAGGAGGAAGAAGACTTGAA